>PVJH01006113.1:0-104650 GCA_004026705.1 Nesogale talazaci
CTGGTCTAATTAGATTTGTCAGGCAATCCTTTATTCAAAAATAAAGAATATGTATAGTCTTAGGGTACTCATGAAATATGAAACAGAATAGTCTGAGAAGTTTGAATGTACATGATGGAGGAGAATAAATATGAATCTAAGTGAAGCAAGGTGACAGGCCAAGAAGAACCTTAGTTAGTAGACATAACAATGCTGGACCAATCCTTTAGGGATTGGAGCCCTGGTCATGTGTTAGTGCCACATTAGGCTGCAATTCATATATGGTCAGTAGTTGAGAAGCACCAGCTCTGTGGGATAAAAACTGGGTTTTCTCCTCCTGTATGCATTCACAGTCTTGGAAGCCCACAGGGGGTCACTAGGAGCCAGCGCAACAGCGGTGAGAGAGACCCTTTATGTAATGATCAATCTAGGAAAGCCTTTTAATCAATGCGATTTGCATTTAGAAATACCACTCTGACAGCAAGGCAGAGAATAAATTGTAAAAGACAGTTCCAATTGTGGAAAGGGAATGACATCACCCACAAAGGAAAGTGAAGACACTTTTGGTGGATGGTAAAATGCATTTTTTTAAATGGAGCGGTTTACTTGCTGCATGCATTTGTCCGAATCGTTGCATTGTCTACTTTTTAAAAGAGGCGAGTCTTACTCTGTGTAAATTGGATCTCAATAAAACAGCCTGGAGAGAAAAGAGAGGGGAAGCCAAAGTGAACTGAGTGACAGATGTGTGAGCCTGTGGAAAGGGAACACGTGAAATGTAGGAGGGGCTGAAGTTGAGGTTGTTACCTACAGGAAAGAGAATTCTAAAGGGAGGGGTTGGTACAAAAAGGCACTGACCAGCCTGGTTATTTCCCAGAAATGAAGAGTAAGAAAGAGGGAGTGATTTTGGAAGTATTCATTTTTTCTGAATAAGGAAGATGAAGATATCACAGATGCCTTTAATGAACATTAGAAATACTGACCTCAGAGTGCGGTGCAGTAAAGCGACATAGGAAGGGATTTATTAGTGGTTTTTAAGATGGAAAGCTGATTTAGAAGCTAGAAAACTAATTTATAGACTTTGAAATGTCTTTGGGATCATCACTTGGAAGTTTACTGTTGATGGCCAAATACAAAGATTTGGTGTGAGATCTTAGTTATAATTTTCACTATTTCTCAGTCTTTCACTGTTTTATTCATACTATTCTTACTCTAAACTTCGACAATTGTAGTTCATTTTTAACTTCCATTTGCTTTATACTACTGTCCATTTTAGTGCTGCCATTTGATGTCTCCCTTTTATTAAAAATAAAAGTCATGTCACTACTTAATTGAACCATCTGATTGTTTTTTATTGTTTTTAAAATTACAGTCCCATTAATTCTCCATACCCTTATGGTTATACTGTTAACCTGACTTTCCACAACCTTTGCATTCATTACATCCTGTAGAACATGGTTTTCAACTTTCCTACTGCCATGACCTTTTCATACAGTGCCTCATGTGGTGGTGATCTTCCAACCATAAAATTATTTTCATTGTTACTGTAATTTTGCTACTTTTATGAATCATAATGTATACATCTGATACACAGGATGTATTTTCATTGTTATAAATTGAACAAAATTAAACTTAAAGCATAGTGGTTAATTACAAAACAATGTGAAATATATATTGTGAAGTATTTGTGTTTTCCAGTGGTCTTAGGTGACTCCTGTGAAAGGGTCATTCAACCCCCAAAGGGGTCGAGACCCACTGCTGTATACAAATTCAATCACTCTGAAGAAAACCTGGACCTAGCTAGAAACTTTCGTTATGTTTTCTTCTTTGGAAACATCATGTCTCTTAACTTCCCCTTTCCCCTAACTCTAATACATGCAGTCACCGTACCTCTTCCTTAGTCAATGAATGCAGACTTACAAAACTAGAATATATTACTAATCATAATAATTAAGTGGTCACCATATCATCCTTTCTCGAACTACCAATAGCAGTTTTGCAGCATTTCTCAATATGCATTAAGTTGCAAGAAATCATTCCCTTGATTCTACCTAAAAATGTCTAATTTTAAAAATTAGTAAATAATATTTTAAAACCCTGGGAGATCTTCTAATGATCAAAAATCCAGTAATAGGGCTGAGTTCTGGTGGCCTAGTGGTTGTGTGCAGGACTGCAGCCCACAGGGTTGACAGTTCAAATTCAGAAGTAGCTCTCCGGGAGCAAGGCTGGGCTTCCTACATCCACCAGGGCAGTGGTGCCACACACACACACACACACACACACACACACACATACACAATCCAGGAATAGATTGTGTTTAAATTTACTGTGTTCTGGTCTCATAGCTTATGTTTCTCTTTCGTGCTTTGAGCAGCTCTGATAACCTAGAGATGTGTTAGCTCCTTCCACCTGTCCAAGTAAAGCGAATTCTCGGAAGCAGCTCGGGTATGCCTCATTTATCGCAGCATCTCTGGTCATCCCTAACATGACTCTAATTATCTTTGTAGTAGGTTTTTGTTTAAATTAAGTAAAATACATTTTTCAAACAAAATTGAAGTGACCCACTTTAAAAATTTTCCAATTAAAATCATATAGGTACCACCTAGTTATCAAAATGTCAGGCTTTAATTAATGGTAGCAATACTTAATAAGAGTTTCTAGTTTTAACAAAACAGTTTGAGTTGCTTTCTTTAGTGTTCATGTAAAGATTAATGTGGTACTTTCTTGAAATAGTGAACTCTTATAGTAGTAAGAGATACATTCAAAGTTTTTCCCCCATGACAGGAAGATTTAATTTACCAGATTGAAATTCATCCATTTGGTAACATATGTCTATTCCTAAAATATGACATAATCATATAATAAGGAAAAAACAAATTTCAGTGACTAAAAAGAGTGCATTAACTTTAGACTACAGAAAACAATCTACGTATCACCATGGAACTGTCTATGCAGACTCTTGTCTGTTAATGTGTGAGATTTTCACTATCTTTTAGTTTTCTCCTCCTTTAAATAATATTATCCTGAAGGATAAAGATTTACTAAACCACAGACGCCTATATATGGTGTTCTGTTTTACTTCTGAGATGTGAATTGACATATTAATTCAATTTCAGGGGCGTTCTTTAAGCATAGGGCCAGATTATGTTATCTGTGTATAATAGGTGACCCGGCTGTGTTTGTGAGCTTCATGGTCCATGGCTGGATAGTTTACTGACCTATACAAGAGCTTCCACTGAAAACTGGTACCTGGGAGTGTGGGTGGTCTGCCCAGAACAAAAATATTGTGGTGACCAAGTGGACTGCTGTCATCACTCATTAGGTTGTGGCTTTTCCATACAAAGTGTGGGAATGTGCCATGCTTCATTCCTCAGTGCTTTGGGCTTCTCATGTGACTGTTAATTTAGTTGGAAAAAACTTTTAACGCAGCCACTTTGTTCCATGCAAACCTATCTCTCACCCCTCCCGCCTCTCCTAACACCTTCTCATGACCCCCTGCAGGCTGGACAGATTGACTGCATTTCATACTGTCAGATTCATGCTGGCCCTCTTCCTGTCTAATCTTTCTGGTCCAATCTTAGAGAAAGAAGGAGTCTTTCTCATCCTCGAAAACTGTCATAACCTTTCTGCGACATGGCACCACCCCCCGTGCCCAAGAAAAGCCCACTTTAAAGTGATTACCAATACAGCAGAAGGGCCCGCAAGAATACTTACTAACTCTTAACATTGGTTTCTTCCTAAATGAAAAAGACCTCTATAAAGATTTCAAATTACCTAATAAAGATTAAGATCAAACAATAAAAATAATAGATGAGATTTAAGTTATTCTAAAATGCTACCCAACTCAGTAATGACAACATTAAGGATTGAGGTAGGGGGTGGTGCCCAAAAACTGTGCAAGTTGCGAGGAAGCTTTCAACTTTTAATGAAAAGAATACTTTATATAAATCCTAAATAAGACTTTTTGAGATACTGTTTGCAGTCATAGATGAAAGGAAAGTTGTATTCTAAGTTAAGATGCTACTTGGAGTAGAGTGGGATCCCATTCATAGCGTTCTGAAGTGTAGCAGAAAGCTGGTGGGAAAGATAAATTGCAACAACTTCTTGCCGTGCTCAATAGCAAATGAGCTGCTTTAAAAACAAACAAACAAACAAACATTTGATGCTGAGCCCCGGTGGCATAGTGGTTGTACACGGGCCTACGGCCCACTGGGATGGAGGTTCTAATCCAGCAGCAGCTTTACAGGAGCAAAGGCTGGGCCTCCTATTCCCACCACCAAAGGGCAGTGATGCAAAAAAAAAAAATGATTTCTTTCTGGAAGGAATGTGAACAACGTTGGTAATGATTTGCGCCCTAAAAATATAGACAGAAAAATGGGAACTTCCAATTATGTAATATTTATAATATACTTTAAAAAAATCTGTGATTACTTTCCAGTAGCCTGATGAGTCTGAATTTGAAAGTCTTTTGGAGTTAGAGTACCTCTTCTAACAGTGTTACAAAAATGAATTTCTACTTTACCTGCATAAATTGAGAAGTTACACGATCAGGATCCATTCCCATCGTGGCAAGAGAGTAAAAGAGTCACGAAGAAAAAGTCAACGGGTCATAACTGCAATTTTGTTTGCATGAATGTAATTTCAGAAAATGATCTCTAAGTTTACCTTGTGAATTTTGAATGTTTAATACAGGAAAGAAAATAATTTCTGCATTTTGATGCTTGAGTATGGCAATGAAGCTTTTAAATCAGCTATAGATTAAAATATATGTTTAAATGAAACAGGATAGTAATAGCATGCAGTCTACTTACTATTTCATTAAATTTGCATTTAACTTTCCCACTCAAAAACAAATCTACATCCAGGGCTTAGATCTTGGCTGCTAACATCCTTCTTCAGTGAAAGAAACCAGAACCCCTTTGACAGTTGATTGATGGTAGAACTGGGTCCAGAAATAAGCAAGATGGACCTGGTGCATCTTGTCTTCCTAGGAAGTAAGGAAATAAGTGTCAAAAAGAAATTGAGACAAGTTAAAGGAACACGGAGCCATTTGTTTAAAGAGCTCCCTGTGGCCAAGTCTAAATTGATCTGAGCTATAATATAAGTAAAGTAGTATTGAATTTTACCTAAAATATAAAATAAATATTTATGAGTTTATACTGGTAAATAAATATTTATGAATTTACAATGATAAAATTACCAAATAAAAGCATGGGTAAGAGAGAAAAATCCATGTGAAAAAATAAAATCCCATGCCAGTTTCACAGTCTCTCTGCTCTCGGGGATCCAGGATATAAATCTCTACCCCATAGGTATGGGGTGCACATGGTGACTTTTCCCCCAAAGAGTACAGCTTTGAAGGAGGATGATGGTAACTTTTCAGTGCAGACACCTGACAAACATTATCACTGCCAGGTGATCAAAGAAAACAAAAAAGATATGTACTCTTCGCATGCTCTGATGAGAGTAAAATTTTAACTTGGTGATTTTCTACCCTGAAGACCATATCCTCAGTAGAATCATGAGAAAAACACCAAACACATACCCATGGAGGGTTATTCTAGAAAATACATCACCAACACTCCCTCAAACCATAAAAGCCATGAAAAATTAGAGAAAGTTTAAGAAACCATCATACCAAGAGGAGACTCAGATCCATAATGAATTAAAGGAGGATTCTAATACAGATAGAGCACATTAGGCAAAGTAAAACATCAGAATAGACTATGAGCTAAAAGCACCGGTAATGTATCAATATCAATACATTGGTTATAGCAAATATATTAGTATGTAAGTAATAAGGGGAAACAGATACGTGGTATGTAGAAAATGCAATCTTTGCACTCTTGCAATATTTCTGTCAATGTGAAACTATTCTAAAATTAGGCCTATTAGAAAAGGAAATAAAGTAAAGGGAGAGGGAAAAAACACAGCACATTAACTGAAAGTGACCTTAAGCCCAAGGCAAGTCTGCTGTCACTTAGTTGATTCTAACTCATGGAGCGCAAATAGGGCAGAGTATAGATAATCTTTGGGGTTTTTAAAATGATACACCTTATGACAGCAGGCGGCTTCCTCCTCCTCTAGTGAAGTGCTTATTGGGTTGCAACCACGGACCCGGTGGGAGCATCTGGATACTATCTATAGCACCACCAGGGCACCTTTCCATGGGCCTTAGTGCAGTTGAATGTTTGTATCAGTCCCTCTGGCTGAGATTCAATGTTGTCTCTACTCTGCTATTGTAGGGAGAGTGTGACAGGATATTGTAGTTGCAGCGAATTATTGTATTCCTCAGAGTTCATGTGAAAATGAATCTAGGCTTCAAACCTGCATACAAAAACTAATGTCATGTACAATGGGTATATGCAAGCTCAGTGCAATGGGCTTTGGCTCTTGGAGGACATAGGAAGGCGTGAGCGGCAAGAGGCAGGAATGCATTCCAGATGCTTAGCTTTATTTCCGTCTTGCATTCAAATTCCCTGGATGGCACAAGCAAGGAGAAAGGCTAACTACACAGGTCAAAGTGCTATTATTGCTTTACCTAGAGGTAATCTTTTGTGATTAGTGCCTCATGGATTTTACTACATAATGAAAGCAGCTGTTAAACCCTAAAGCCACTAAGCAGCACCATTTCAAGAATAGACTTGCACCACTCACACCCCATCCCACCCCCACCCACACATATGAATACAGATGCCGTGAATAGACTACAGTCACATATTTGTCCATTAATTTTATTTTACCTGGCTTCCTTAGGGCTATCATCATGAAAAATCGTAATATTGTTTGCAAGATTGGGAAATTTGACATTGCTTCCTCTCTCTAACGACTTCATTTAAAGACATCATGATGTAGAAACAGAAATCTTTCTTAAATCAACTCCTCTCAGAGCCCCCTTGGAAGCATCAGTGTACCTCCACAAGGCAAGATGCCTGCATTGCCAGCCTCGTAGAAGGAAAGAGAACATTTCCACTATGAAGCACAACATAGACTGTCACTTGAATGGAAAATAAATAAATAAAAAGGGCCTCAGAAATATTCTGACATAGTGTCCTTCTATTAGACTCAGATGTAGATTTGACCTTTGCACTCTCACTTCCCTCAAGTTATTTGAAAAGAACAGATTCAGGACATTAAGATTTTAACCTGGATTGACAGTTTTCCTGAATACACATCATATTTTCTATGGAGCCATTTCAGAGGAAGTAGGTTCTTTTTAGACATGGAAATTCAATAATTATCTTTTAAGTGTTGGTAACTTCTTTGTGTGTATACCCAAAAAACAAACCTAGAATGTTCTGAGTCTTGCTACATCTTTATGGAGGAAAATTATTTCAGTTTTCTCTCTTGGCATAGCCATGGGTATGAACCACAACCCTGCATTTAGCAATCCAACATTTACTCCATAGACCCAGGGTATAGGTGATATAGTAAAAGGAAACAAATGTGTGGAATTATAAAGACAAAGCTTGAAAGAACATGGCCAATTTATATCAATATCCATATATTTTAACTGCTGACTTTTTATAAACTCTCAGGGTCTATAATGATAAATTCAAAGGAAGGATAGATAGAAGGCTTAAAATGTGCTCCCATGGCCAATCAAATTCTTTATAATGAAGATGAGTGCTTGGCTCTGTCTTCTATCCAGATTTCTGAATTCCCATGTGGGTAGTGATGGTGAATGAGGACCTAAGAACACGGGCATATGTAAACACTTTAAAACTTTTGAATCAAAGGAAACAGATGCATTTTATACAAAGTCCTGATTTTTATATTATGGATTACTAGGATTGACACTAACAGAAGTCATGTGTCTAATTCTTTGCATCAGTAGGAGAAGAAAATAAGGCCAACATTAGTAAATTATCTTAATTTCTTTCAGGAAATACGAATGACTTCATAGTGAAAAATTGACTATGTAAGTCAAAAGCATTAAAATTCCAACTGTAAATAAAGGCAAAAACCCTCATCCCAACTAGAATAAAATAATATTCCATTCCAGAATCACTGACTAGGTCCAGGCAGGTTTTGTTTTGTTTTATTTGAGAATTGCTCATGTCAAAAGCAGAGAAAAGAACCAAAAGTACTTATTATTGTATTACACAACTCACACACAAGAACACAAAATGTGAAAACCTATTTTCAAATCAATTTTGTACTGGTAGGTAGAGTGTTAAAGTTTCAACAGCAAAAATTACTTTGGTAAAGATTTATACATTTGAAGGTAAATTATTTTTTTTACATTTCAATGTGATGTTTTATCATATACCTACATGCTCACATAATTATAGAAATGATCAGATCTCTTTCAAAGATGGTTCTTTAACTCAGTACCAATGGGTTGCCAGTGGGTAACAACTGAGTTACCAATGGATAATAACTAAAGCAAGATTGTAGATTTTGTTTTATTGACTAACATACTATCACATTTTTGCTGTTATTTAAAAAATTAAAATATTTAATTACTAATCAGAATTTCCACTCACTGAACTTAAATTCAGAAAGTATTTGCTGATGATTAACAGTGAAACTTTACTTTGTAATTAGTTATACATTTGAATTAAGGAATCATAAAAAATATTTCTCCTACTTCTATTTGATATGGAATTAGAATAATTGAAAATAGGCTAGATAAAGGCCAGTCTACTGTTTGATTATTTATATAGACTACAAATTCCATTCCCATACTGAAGGAAGCCCTGGACTCTGCCACTGATTGTGAAAAGGCCACTTTAGCATTACAAATAATTTTTTATCTGTCAAAAGCATTTAATCACACTCATCGAGTTCTACTTTATGCTGGTTGGCTTAATAAATTAATGGCATGAAATTGCTTTGAAAATATAAATAATGAAACATTTTTATAGCCTCAAAATAAGTCCAAAAAGAGGAAAAGGTTAAAGGGCAATAACTTGGTCCCTAAGATCATAAGGATTTCAAATAATGAAGTGCTTTAATTATCTCACTCTAACTTGGATATATAAAGTCTTCCCAGGAAGACTGAAAGAAGTTAAAGTGGAAAATTTAGGAGAATGTAAGTAATTCTAATTGAACCATGCTGCCAAAATACTACCCACTTTAACCTATAATATTTACAGTAATAATTCATCCTCCATTGCTGATAGTTAAGTTTTACTGTGTCTACCTGGGTGATAAACACCTGTGGGATAAACGGCTTGGTGAGTTTCTCTTTTCTAGGCTCTTGCTTTCTGATGGTCAGACCCGGGTGGAGCTGTCTTAGCCAGTTCCCTGATTCAGCTTGCAAGGTTCACTTCCTGCAAGACATCCCTGAGGAGAAGCCAGCTGGATCTACCCTGATACAGCCTTGGGTGCTTGAGCAGATGTGTGGAGACCCCTGCCAGTGCTGAGATGCTTCCATGCTCACTGATTCGGCCTTACTCTGGCAGTTGGCATCATTGCATGTTTGGTGAGATGGAGGAGGACTCTGTGAATCGGTATCGGACGTATGGGCCAATATTGAACTTAAGGGCTTGGACAGCACTGAGTTGGAAGGCTTTCTTAATTTACACTTACCCTTTATATAAAACTCTGATACATTTGAGTTTCTGTGGATTTGTTTCCCTAGTTTACTCAGATTAGCACAATTACTTTATATTAATGTATACAATCACTAATTTAAAGTAATGGAATTTGTGCTAATTTTGCATAAGAAGTGCTTACACAAAATAAATTATGTATTAATTATGTTTTCATTCCTGAATGAAGATATACTTGATGATATGGGGAAAAAAGATAAACTATATGCCTTTTCAAGAAGCTTTCAACCTTGTGAGGAAACTGTAGACAAATGTCCTCAGTATATATTGTGATCTGTGAAACCATTTTAGGGATGACTACCTCACTCCATACATATCCATATACACATATGATATTAGAATTGCAGGAAAAGGAAGGTGATTGCTGACACTGGTGCAGCTAGAGGGGACTGGCAAGAGAACCCGGGACTGAAGGAGCTTGAAGAATGACTCAGCCTGATAGCTGAGCTGTGGAAGCCGCTCATCTTGGACACACAGAAACAGCTTCCTGGGCCTTCAAAGTGCTTGGAGGAAAACACAAAACATTCTAAGGCTACTAAGTAATTGTTAGTGAAAAGATACAATTGTACAGATTGTGTGGCCCAGGTTGCGTAGTCTGTGGAAGGACAGGATGAAACAGAGTGGTTTCCTTGAGTGGGACATTGTAAAATACTTTTAAAGTCAAATAAACATTTTTAAGCATTTTTTAAATTAGTGAAAAAAAGAAATTTTATTTTAGATGGCATTATCTGTAATTAAGTTAGAAATGCCCTTCCTAATTGTGGTTAGAAAAATAAATAACTGCCAATACGGGGATATTAGATATCTGGAACAGAAGTGGTAATTTTAAGGTAAAGCTACATGAACATGAAGCTGAAAGGTACATGTTTTCAAAGTAAAGAACTTTTATTTTTATTGAATAGTCACTTTATACATAGTACTGTATTTTTATAACGATACTTAATTTCATGAAGAAGTCTAAATTATAGACTAGTACCACATAGAGTATTTTATCTTTAAACAATAGCAAAATATTTTAATGTATCAACTTTCTGTTAGTTATTGATCAATTACAATATTTTCTTTTAAATTTTATTCATTTGAATGTTGGTTTTATTAAGTGTGTGAACAAAACAAGTACAAATAATAACTTGTACTGTTGTCATATGGCTAAGTGATTTTTAAGTTATATTTTTTCATTTAAATTTAAATAACAATTGCTAAGGAAACTTTCTAGTAGGTATTCTGGAATAATATTTTCACTTGTCAATTTAAATTTAAAATGTTGAGTTATTAATTTTTTCAACATAGAATGTAATAGTCATAAATATATTTGCAAACATCATATATAATATGTAGATGGTCTAAATGTTATTTTCAGATATCTTAAATGTGACATAATATTTATGTATTTACACACATATGATTGTACATATATACACACTATTTGTAAATATATATGTTAATCTGTGTATATGTATATGCATCATATGTACACAGGTATATGCTTATATGGATGGTGTTTGAATATATGTGTGTGCAGTTATATATATTCAAAAATCATATATGTATGAAAGTGTCTGTGAGTATATCTAAATTGTTATAGCATATTTAGGGTCTTTGTCTATTTTAATATTTCAACTGAATTATTGATTCCACACAGCTAATGGGGAATAGTCTTTAAGTGTTCATTGAATGGATTTCTATTTGGCTTAATGTTTCCAAAATCTAGAATGTTTCATAAAGTAACAGTGAGGAGTTGCCTGAAATTTTTTGGTAATGATAATATGTTTCTAAAATTTATAAAAGTATGATCATGGGGCTGAGCCCCGGTGGCGTAGTGGTTGTGCGCGGGACTGCGGCCCACTGGGACTGAGGTTCAATTCAAGCAGTGGGGCTGGGCCTCCTACTCCCACCACTGGAGAGCAGTGATGCCCCCCCCCCAAAAAAAAGTATGATCATGTTTAATTTTCTCTGCAAATTTTGTTCAGTTTTAACTGATCCCATTTTTATAGATTTCACTAGTTCAACAGCTTAAATAATTTTCTTGGAATGGCATTTTTATTTTAAATTATACTTGCCAAATAATAGTTTTATATCTTCTTGACTGTGTTACGTATTTTGAAAGACCAATATGTTTTTTAATTGAGATTCCAGGATTAAATTTCATTTTCTTAACCCCAATGCACAGAAAGTGACCTTCACTAAACTATCATAATTTTTGTCTATATAAGCTCCCAGAAATATTTGGCATTGGAGAGAGAATGCTTATTCAGAAATATTATGGATATGAGGCATCAATTTTGTTTTGTTCTTAATTCCTTCTCTTTTCTTATAATATCTTTGTTCTTATAATATCTCTTTTATTTGGGGTTGTTGATAAGCATATCATAGTGAAACTGAAAGACAGTAAAGCTAGAGCCAGGATTGACTATATTTTTCAGGGGTTATTCTAATGTGAAGGTGAAATAACTCATTTTTTAATTATCACAGATGCCAAGATGTGGCAACAGAGCATTGAGAAAAGGTGGGGCTATGTCACTATTTGACTACATAGGTCACTTGCTGTGAAACCATTCCTCATAGAATTTGCAGAGGTAAATTTATCTTAATTAGAGAGAAAAACAAAATACTCCCTTCATCAGCTTTGATGTTTCTGGTAATTTTTTCCTTAGGTAAATCTTACCACAGTACCATAACTATTTATTGCACCCTTTCTATACTTAATTTAAAGACAGGAGCTAATGATTGCAACAAACTCTTTAGCTATGTTTATATTCATTTCCTATTGATTCCCTACTAAGTGGCCACCTGTTTTGGCTTAAATTTTACAATTGTACCAGTTTACATGGGTTTCACGGGGCTTCAATCAATGTCCGAACAAGGCCACTTTTCTTCTTGGCAAGGACCTGGTTTAGAATCTGTTATCTAGCCTTCTCTACTTTCTAGAGAACACTTGTACTCCTTGACTGATATCCTTTTCTGTCTCTAAGGCCAGAAATATAGCATGTGCAAATTTGCAGCACCTACCGATAACCTCTACATCCATCATTATGCCTCCTTCTTGAAGTCCTTTAAGGACGCTTGCTTGTGATTATATTGGGTCCACTTAAATAATCCAGGATAATCTCCTCAACGCAAAATCTTTATTTTATTCATATCTGCTAAATCCCCTTTGTCATAAAGCAGCATCTGCACAGGTCCTAGGGATTAGAGCACAGACATCTTTGCCGTACTGTGGTTTTGTTTACCAGCGTGTGTGTATCTCCCTTACCACACTGAATCTTCATGAAAAGTATTGTGTACTCATCTTAAATCCCCCCCATTTAAGAATCCGCTGTGTATTCCCTCCTAGACTTTTAGTGAATTCGATATGAGAGGGTATTCCTAATTTTGGTAGAAAATCAGAAAGATAGGAAGTTACTGTAGGTAGGCTGAGGTTGCATGTGTTCCTATCAACATGCATGTCATAGATTGGATTGCCCCCTCAAAATATTCTCAGGGATTTGGTAGTTATGTAACATTGTTAATCACCATCCCAAACGGCCCGCTGCCCTCCTCCCTATGATGTGAGCAGCCAATCAGTTAGCAAGGGGATTAGGTTAAGATGCATAACCCTTTCTGAGATGAATTAATGTAAGGGGAGCTTCTCTGAGGTGTGAGCTGCATTGTTTTTTATTAAAAGAGATGAAAGATGAATGATATAAAAGAGAGAGAGGAACATGGCTACTATCAACAAAAAAGATCCAGAAGTGCATTGGATTCTTGAGACCTGGGGCCACTGGGAGACATCCTCCTAGACCCAGAAGCTGGCCAGTGCCAAAACACATGCATATTTCTAAGCAATGCCAGGTGCACAAATGTTGAAAGGTGACAAGGAGCTTTTCCCCAGAGATGACAGAGAGACATTTCTTCCACTGAGGTGGCATTCTGAATTTAGCCTTCTAGCCTCCTAATAAGTGAGAGAAGAGATTTATTTGTGTTAAAATAATCTATTTAGGGCAGTTCTGCTATAGCCTCTCTAGCTAATTAAGGAAATGTGGGAAATGCTCTATTTACTTGAGAAAGATATAAAAGGTAATGTATGTAAAATGGTTGCATCACTTTTAGACTGTTTGAACAATCTCTCTTCATATATGCATGTATATGAGTGGATTACAAACAGTTCATAGAAAAACTTCATTATTTAATAAGCCTATTTTCCTATGAATCTTCTGGAAGAACCCTTGGATGACAAACCTCAAGTTCAGCAGTTCGAAACCAACAACCACTCTATGGGAGAAAGGCCAGGATTTCTTCTCCGTGCAGGAGTGACCATCATGGAAACTCACAGCAGCAGTTCTATCCTATTCTAGAGAGTTCCCATGGGTCAGACTTGACTCACTGGAAATGAGTTTGGTTTTGGATTATTCCTAAATGTCAGTCTTTTATAACTACTATTCCTAAAAGTTATTATTCAACTGCTAACCACAAGGTCATCAGTTTGGAGACACCAGCCAACCGCTGGGAGAGGGATGAGGCTTAGTATTCCAGTAAAGCTTTAGAGTCTCAAAAACTTACAGGGACAATTCTACTCTGTCCTTTAAGGTCGTGGTAAGACAGAATTGACCTGATGGCAATTAGCGCATAAATATAGGGCTCGTAAACATTATTAAAATTTCTCTGAATTTTCATTTCTTCCTAATTCCTTTGATTGTAAAGGTTCAAAAATTCTAATCCTGTCCAAACCTCTGTGTGTTTTTTTACAAGTGAAATGCTAGTGAAAAATTTAAAGATGTGGGCTTAGCTATGTGCTCAGTGTTTATTGCACGCATGCCCCAATAATAGCGATTATAGAGTATACATTAAATGTTTCTAGGGAAAAGTAAGCAGACACTCAAGCAGCAGACATGAATTCAATAAAACAAGATATACATCAGCTTATAAGCAGGGTGGTCTGTGGCTTTGGCGTTCATCTGGAAAGGTTCCTTGGAAGACCTAGCTTTTGCAGAAAGTATTAAGGGAATGAAGGAATTTGGCAGGGTAAGTGAAAGACGGTGATTCATAAAACTGAATAGTGTAGGCAAAGGTTTCAGAGTTGCAGAGAAGGCAAGGAAGGGAGGGAGGGAAGCAGGCTCACTTTGTGGGCTGACCAATGTTAACCCGTGTTGCTTTGGAATGGAGATCCTTTGTTGTTATTAAAGGCAAATACCAGAGAGGCCAAGATTCCTGTGACCAGTGAATTGGATTTCATCTCTAAGATTCTGTGGTAGTCTGGGTAGACTAGAGAAACGAAATTCATAAACATGCATATGTATATAAGGAAGAGGTTTATATGCAAGAGCAATTGAACAGTGAGAAAGCTTCCCAACCCAGTCCAGTCCAAGGTCATAAGTCCAATATTAGCCCATATGTCCGATACCAATCTAGACTCTCGAAACCCATGCAATGGTGCCAATTGCAGAATGACCACAAGCCAGTGGGTAGAAAGTCTTTGGATCCAGTGGTGTTGTAAGCACCTCAAGGCCAGCAGGAGTCTCCATGTGGCTTCTCTAGGCCCAAACCAGGGTAGGTTTGTGCGGCTTCTGATTGGGGATGTCCCACAGGGAGCCAGCCTTAAGGGCTGTCAGTAGAGAGTCTCCAAGGGAGTGAACTGAGAGAGAGAGTGTCTCCTGCCTCCAAGAATGAATTAGCATATTTCCCAGAATTCTCAGGAGAATTGCCTATCTTCAGATTAACAGGCTAGACTCCACCCTTACTCTTAATCCTCAAGTTGATACCATATTAGGTGATTGTCACAGATAATATATTATCTAATAAAGTGAATTTTGTTTTCAAAATATGAAGACTCTAGGGAAATCTTGAGAGGAAATTACCTAATGGAGGCCAATGTGTAATTTGGGGAGAAGGTTTCAAAACAAGCTCAAGAGATACTGAAAGTGAGCACGAGAGGAAGAATAGTTTCAGATGTTAACGTATTGCCAGAAATCAGTCTTAACAATGGGCATAAAAGGAAGACTATTCAGTTAATATTGCACATACAAAAATGGTTTAATATGACATGTACTACTACAAGTCATATAGAACATATTATCAGGATAGTGGGAAAAATGGTAGTAAGTTTTATAGAACTTGCTAGACTAAACTTAATAGTGCCCGGCTAGCTCAGTCAGTAGAGTATGACACTTAAACTTAATAGACATATAGACATATACTGCCTTTGATGTGTTTCAGTATTTCAATAATTAAGACCCACAATTAGTAATATTTAGATATGAAATCAACATTGTCCAGTAAGCAATTACCAATGTTGATGAATAAATAAATATGAACATTCAAATCTTGGCTCTCTAAAACACCATTTTCAGTTCATCAAACTGAGCAAATGCAAGTATTTGGCCTAAAATCAATTTTCCTTATATGCCTGAGTCCCATTTGTTCTTAAAATCATCATATAATAGCACTAAAAAAATCATAAATTACATTTAACTTAGGTAACATTTAATATTAGAAAATCCACAGCAGACATCATGGGCTATGAGGGATTGATTTATGCTTAAATTGCTAGCAGTACTGAAAACTATCATCTTGCATTTTCATTTGGCAACTAAGAATATCTCCTTTATTCTGAATTGAAATCTTTGCTAATGTGAACCTCCATTCTCTGAACTTTATTTTATCTGTTTAATTACACTAAATAGTTATGCTTTCTTCCACATGATTACACTTCAAAATATTTGGAACTAGTCATCAAACGACTATTCCAAGTGAAGCAACCTTTATTTTTTAAGTGATGCCAATCTTACGGTAGCCATATTCTTTATTATCTTGATACATACACTGCACTGCTCAGGATAGTGTAGCTACCTTGATGTTATCCACTGGTCTTGGACAATGATTTCAATTAGGCCATCTTTCTCTACATTTCATCTTGATCCCTCCTATGGTCTATAAAGCTTGTGTCCAACTTGCTAGCTTTCTCTACATTTGATTATTCACCGAATTCAATGTTACAATCAATATATTACACTTTCCATACTTAAAATGGATAAAGAGCTCTGATAAAATGAGTCCTCAGAAAAAAAAATGACTCCTCAGTTCCAGCAATCGTAAAGATAGACACCTGCAAGACTGGATCCCTGGAAATCTGAGAATCATGTGAGCACTTAATCACAGTTTACACTTCCATTGCTAGTATTCAGCTGTGACGCCCCAGTCAGTGACCTGCTGAAGGCTTTTCCAGTAAAACAGAGAAGACATAAACCAGGGCAAATCAAATACGTTTAACAAGAACCTTCTTTCCTGCTGTCAGTGAGCCACGCACCACTGAAGATGCACAGTAGGAGGCTCTTCTATCTCTGACTTTTGACTATTCAAGAGTGTTTGGTTAAACATTTTGAAAAGTGATAGGTGAGTGGGGTCTTAAGTTGAAGCTATGGGTCAAATTCCAGGCTCACATTAACATGTAGGAGACAGAGAAAAATAAATTACCAGCTTTAGTACATGCAGGCATGAAATACTTCATGTTTTGATTGAAGGCTAAACTCAAATTTGTAAGTCAGAGTATGTTAAAAAAAAAAAAAGTAAAAATGCTAAAGATCTGAAAATGGTTAGAAGAAAATAATCAAGGGGTGGGTATCAAAGATAAAGCCGGATGTGAAGCTGACTGACTGCAGAAGCAACACAATCATTTCTTACCGTATCTTATCTCCTTGTCCAAGAGGCTGGTGACTTATCTTGACTTTCAACCCTATCCACTGATTCATGATAGGTGTAAAGTTATTCGAAGGAAAAGGCAGTGGGGAACATTCTAGAGGGACTACATCACTTTGAAATGCATGTTTTGGATTTCATTTATAAATATTTATTTATATACATATAAAAAGTCAATAAAGTATTATTTACATATACAAAGTAATGGCAATTGTTTTAAGAACTGATTCTTAAAGTATTATTAAATCAATTCAAAGATATATTTTATATACATTATATTTTTCACATAAAGTGAAAATGAGTAGATACTTTAATAAAATGTTTTATTATGCTGTCATACAGTTTATAGATTTAAGTAAATATTTTTCAGATAATGTCTCATTTGATCTTCTCATAATAAGAGCCTTTTAGTAAGATATATATGTGTATTTCTATATATATATATTCTTTAATTTGATCTGTTTCAGAGTTAATTCATGGTGGTGGACATAATTAAATTAACTAGCCATGATTACATTCACCTGACAGTAATGGCAATCCCAGGTGTGTCCTAGTAGATGTGGGCTCCGAACGCATCTCATGACTGATTTCTTCTACAGAAGATTAGGCCTTTGTTCTAAGGCACCTCTGGGTGAAGAAGAATTAGGACCTCTCTTCCTTGTTTACCAGCTGAGCTTGCTACCTACTTTTACTCCCCAATGACCTGATACAAGTGTTAGGCATGTAGTCAAGAAAGCACGCACATTCTGTTTTCTGACTCTTCAGCATGAGCTTCTTCCCCTTTGTCACTGCTGTTAGACACTATCTGAGTCACACGACTATTATACAATGGAAGAAAACACCATCCAGGCAGGAGTCAGCCTCACAGCTGTTCTGGGGTTGAACCGTAGTGGCTGCCATTGTGTGAATTTACCTTGCCCAAGGTCTTCCTCTCTTTTGCTGCCCCAGCACCCTACAAAGCATGGTGTCCTTCTGTAAGGGAGCGTCTGTCCTGATAACATGAACAAAATAAATGACACATAGTCTCCCAGTCCTGGCTTTTAGGCAACATTCTAACTGCATCTCTTCCATTATAGATTTATTTGGTCCTTTGACAGTCTGTGGTACTTTAAATAGTCTTTGCCAGACTCATAATTCAAATGTATCTGTTCTTCCCTGGTCTTCTTTATTTAGTGTCCAATTTACACATGTATATGAGGTCATTGAAACTCCCTTGGGTCAGGCATACCTTAGCCCTTGTAAGCAAGTTTCAGAATCTTTTCTGATATCTGCTTTGATTTTTTTCTCTCTTTTTCACCATCTTTTGTTTTCTTCACGCTTATGTTCTTCACATCATCCCACTGCTCATCAGGTTTTCTGTCATTAGAGTTTGTTGTGCCAAAGGTGTTCTTAAGATAATCTCAAAATTTAGTTGGAATATACTCAAGGTTATTCTTTGGCTCTTATGTATTTGTTTTAATTTTCTACAGCTTTAACCTGAACACATAGCTGAGTAATTAACTGTCTGTTCCACAATCAGCCCAAAGTCTGTTTTAGTTGCTGATATTGAGATTCTCCATCATCCTCCACCACAGCTGTAGTCAATTTGCTGTCTGTATAGTCTATCCTTAGAATCCACATGGACAGTCACTGTGTCGTTGAAAAAGGGTGACTGTGATGAGAAACTCAGAGATCTTGCATGTGATCTCTAGCTTTGTTTCTATCTCCAAGGTCATATTTTTCTGTGGGATTTTTTTTTGGGGGGGGGGCATCACTGCTCTCCGGTGGTGGGAGTAGGAGGCCCAGCCCCACTGCTGGAATTGAACCTCCGTCCCAGTGGGCCGCAGTCCCGCGCACAACCACTACGCCACCGGGGCTCAGCCCCTGGTCATATTTTTCTAACAACCATTTCTGCTTCTTTGTTTCCAACAATTCATTTCATCATCAATACTTATGAATATATCTTTATTGCAAGTTTTTAATTTCTAGACTGGATTTTTTTGGAAATGTCTTTAATTTTAGCACACTAGTTTTAGTGTTAGCAGCATGCATTTGCATGTTAGTTGCATTAAATGGATTTCCTTGGATGTCAATAGATATGATTCTATCACCCATAGCAGGTACTTGATACCTTTTGATGTTGATTGCAACACCATCCCTTTTGAATCTGTCATTCCTGTCACAGTAAACCATAAAATTTTCTGTTTGAGAATGGTTAATACCAGTACATTTCAGCTGACTATAATGCCTAGGACATTGATATTTATCCATTCCATATTTTTGACAATTTCTATATTTCCTAGATTCATATTTTGAACATTCTAAGTTTTAATTATTGATTGGGATTTGCAGCTATTTCTTTCCATTTTGAGTTTTTCCCCAACAGCAAATAACGGACTAGAAAGTTTTCCTCCATCCACGTGATTATGATTGCATTCTCTTGGAGAAGGCAGCTCTTCCTCAGCCCTATTATGAGGGCCTTTAACCCGAGGGGCTTATCTTCTGGTGCCATAGGTACAATATCCTCTTGCTATTCATGCGATTTTTAGAAGCTGACAATGTTTGGGTGACATTGTATGGCTTTCAGTGGCTAAGTCCTCTATAAGTCAGCAGACACTGCTGAAAACTGCTCACTGTGGATGTCCCTCCGGGTATTTCAAACTCTTAGTAGCATAGTTTCCAGCAGCATACCACATAAGCCACTACAGTAGGACAAACTGACTGATGAGTGGTAAATCAATATTATGTACAGGTCTGATAATGTTGACTTATTTTTTTTAAAAAAGACATTTCACATATTCAATCACATGCAGAATGTAATTTTAGATTTAAAATGGCTGAGTCTTAATCAATAAAATTGTGTTGTAATGATTTAAGAGTGCATTTAGAGTTTTTAAAACTCAGAAACATATAAAGGCATTTTTATCAAAATATATTCTGGGTAATAATGAAAATGAAAGACCAAGCAAACAATAATACTTGCTTCTGGTATCTTTTTGACCATAAACAAAGTTTGTCTACATAATACATAGACTGGAAAGAACAGGGGTCCTGGACTCTTCCCTCACCCCCGACTTATGACTCAAGTTCAACCTTTCAGAGACAATAACACAGACCATATGATGCTCGGCTTTTTGAAGTGTGCTTAGTACTCCATTAGGGTTTTTCAATTTGTCCTTCTCAATCTGATTTCGATAAGACACAGGTTTCCTTCAGCAAACTGACCTGGTGCAAACATGCAATGTATTAATTTCATAATAAATTATTGGAGCAATAAAGCTTTCTAGAGCTGTTTGCCTCTTAAGTAACAATCTTTTATGCTGCCTTATAAAAGTGAACTTATGTTTTATTTGTAAGCCATTCTGGGCATAATAAACTGTTTGAATCTGGGCACTTAGTTTTGAAGTTGAGCACATTTTTTTCTTAGTGCGCTGTTTTATGATGGTTCTGGAGCTACTTATTAGCCAAAGCACCTGAGCGTTCCTGGAGGAGAGTAAATCTAGTCAAAATAACATCACACCTAAAGGTGCACGGGAATATAGACTCCATAAGTTTCTGAGCACCAGCTGTTTTTCATCTGTTTTTGATTTCTATTTATTTTATATGTAGAGGAGGACCACCATTTGCCATCCAATGCTGAAATAAGATCACTTTGCTCCAGTCTTGTGTAAAGTTACATTGAATAGAATATGCACTTAAGCTGTTTTTAAGATTTCTGGGACAGTGGATCAGCTCACTCAGGCAAATATACAAAGGTATGGGTTATTTATCACACCCTGATGAACACTCTAAGTTGAACAAGTTCTCAGAATAAATATTATTGCTCTTTCTTGAACAAATTCTTTGTCATGTATGTTAGTTCTCTTTTTCTGACCTAAACATGACCATGTGCAATTACTTTAATCAAAGAAGGGATTTACTTTGCTTAGTTTTTAATTCCCTTTGGCCCTTAATCTCAGAATGCCACCTTTGGAGTTCACTGAGAAAGAAGCTCAGGCGCATTGACCCACAAGAATTCTGGGATGAGACAATGTATTCCTAATTAATGATTACAATACTGACTGCTAGATACCATGTGGGGAAAGGAAATAAACAGATTCAGTTAGGCAGAGTTCCGAATTGATATTGACCACTGAAATTTTTCTAATTCTACTTTTCTTTTGCTGACTAGGAGATTTAGTAAAAACCAAAGAGTTATTTTCTTAGTGACTAAAAATATCTTCTCTGGAAAATTTAAGGAAGTGTCAAAACACGCCAATCTTCAAGCAAAGTATGAGGGGGTACAAAAAAAACCCAAATCCCAACAACAGCAAAAAATGGAATTTTTTCTTCAAAGCAATGTATTTAAGTTTTTAAAATCAATCTTATCACCTTCAGATCACTCTCTATTAAACTTACTGCATTTATCAAATCTGCAAATCCATTCTTATAAACATTTTTCAAACTTATCTGTTGGGATGGTTGACAGTATCTCCTTCATTATTTCTTCACCTGTTCTCTGTCATCAAGTCATATTTGCAGGAACAAAAAGAAGTCACACAGAGTGAGATCACATGAGTAAAGTGCTGGGGCAAGGAAGGTGTGCTGTTTTTTGTTTGTTTGTTTGTTTGTTTGCCAAAATGGCACACAGGGATGGCTGCATGACCAGGTACATTGTCATGATGGCAAAACCGTTCCTTATTGCCTCCACAAATGGGGGGACCTCTAAATAGAACACTTGATTCACAGTCTGATCTGGTGAAACCAACTCCAAATATACTGTGAGTCAACATTTTCACTCAATAAAGTAGTAGCTGGACATCCAGAATCGAGGTTTGTCATCAAACATCATTGCACTTTTTTTTATAATGAGAAAACCATTCATACATTTGAGTTTTCTCTAAAATACTGTCCTTTTAAGTTGTGTTCAACATCACAACAGTTTCCGTGACATTTTTCCAGAGCAGGAATCAAAAATTCACAGCCACATTCTGTTCTTTTAAATTGTCCAACACAACAAATGAGGTTTGAGAGAAACTACTTTTATAAAAAAATTCACTGTGACCAGAGAGAATCTTCCCAGGTGACGCCTCTAGGTGCATTTACTCAGAGCGGGTTGTTGATACTCTCCTAGCAGGAAAATGTGTATCATGAAAGCTCTGTCTAATGGTGCTTTTTTTTTCCATTTTGAGGGCAGCTTCCTTCTCATATCTATTCTTCTCTGTTTTATAAGTTCTCTCTAACCAGTCTCACATGGTTTGTAAAGTGTAAATGCAAATTTACATGGAATGCTTTGCATGAAGCACTACTAGATAAATAGAATAAAATATGAAGGCAACATTAAACTCAAGTCAATTCTAGAAGTTCAAGTCAGATTTTAATGTTCTTTGACTTTATGACTTTGAAATACTGCACAGGTCATGATGATAAGCATAAACCAGCTCAGCACGTTACCAAATTTCCATCAACTCTCAGGATGAGAAGGGGTGTTGGGACTCTAATGTCAAGGCATTATCACTAATTAGATATGTTCTCTGGGTGAGTAGACTGCTTGGGTTTCAGACTTTTTCATTCTCTCACATTTATTTCTCCCTTGACTAGTCTTTATCAATATAAGCATCTTTATTAGTTTCTTAGACATGCAAAAATAAGTCACCACAAACTAGGTGGATTAAAACAATAGAAATTTACTCCTTTCATTTCTAGAGTCTAGAAATGTGAACTCAGGGCTGGTAAGTCCATGCTTCCTTTGAGGTCTCTAGAAGAAAATATCCCTTGGCTCATCTTAGTTCCAGGTATTTGCCAACTGTGGATCATATTCCTTGTCTAATGACAACATAATCTCCATCTTCACATAGATGCCTTTTCTGCTTCTATCTTCCTTGTGTTCAAATGTCCAAGTTAGTCATGTATTGCTAATGAGTACAATACTGGACAGTACAGTTGTTTTAGCTTTGCATAAAGTTATGTGGTTATGATGAAACATCAAGAGACACAGAGAACACAGTATGAATTCTCTCTATATCTCTCTCTGCACTAACAAAGTCAGTCTTAAATTGAGTGGAAGAGAAGTGATTAATTATTTTGCTTTATCAAATAGTTAAAGAATGTAAGCTGTTCTGGCTTGATTACACTATACTTTATAGCTCATTTAACAAACTGCTGATTATTCCATGAGGTGGAAAAGCTTCTTGAGTCGTAATTTCATTTACATGTTTAAAGGTTACTGAAGACCACTTAGACAGCCAAATGGAATTTTAGCAGAGAAATGCTTAGACCGAAAATTCTATTCATACATCAATTGATACAATTTTGGTGAATTCAGCAAAGAAATATTTAAAGAAAAGTTATCCTTTGGGTCAGTCAATTTGAGACGAGTGCTATTTATTACTACATAATTTATATGCAGTCTAGAATATTTTCCCAATAGTATTTTCCAATATTTAATTTACCACTCATATCCCATGCACTCCCTGCCCCCGTCCCTAGTTCCAAAGAACATTAATGTCAAAGCAATTTTATAGCTAAGCAATACCATTTAGTGATGTCAGTATTTTTTTTCAGAATAGTGACACATATAGAGAGAAACAATGATGCTTCTTAAACATATGAATGGTAAAGGAAACTAAAAATCCAGGTGCCTATCATAAGGGAGGTCTCTGTTAAAAATGTAGGCTGGACTCCATTTTTGTTGTCAATTGCTTAGCCTGACTTGAACTACAGAAGCCACTTAGGCAAAATGCTTCAGGAGGTGTGGCAGTCACCTAATCTGGTGTCAATTTAAGGATTAAAAGTATAGGGGTCGAATTTAACCTGTCAATCTGGAGATAGCCAATGAAACCTCTGTGTGGGCATGACCTTCTCCTCTGAGAATTCTGGGAAATATGGTACTTCCTTTAAGGGAACAGAAAACCTCATGTGGCTGGTAGATTCTACTTGCCCACCTTAAATTTATCAGCCCAATGTGTAACCACTAAATGACCAAGGCTTTATAATTGTCAAGTTAAGTTTTAAAGCATTAAAATATCAAACAAAATTTATTTCTTACAAGTTGTTGGACTTTCTGTAGTTAAACCCAAGGTAAATTCCTCTCATCAGAGTACTTTGGTGAATTCTTAATTACTTAAATAAAACTTTTGCTTTAATTTTGCTGGAACCAGCTATTTTCTCCTTGACTTTTGTTTTATGTTTCTGTCTTGATGTCAGAGTGGAGTTTGAATGTATATTGCATATCCCAAAACTTGGAGATCCAGGTATGGAGTTCTGTATCATGCAGGGATGTTTGAGTTCATTGCTCCACAATTTTATTAGGAGTCACTTGAATTTCAGGCTTTATCTCATTGTATAAACTCTTAGAGGCTATTAAATAACCAATTTTGGTTTTAGCTTGTCCTTGTTTGTGACATTATGTCTTGTCTGCCTTCACTCTGGTGAGATTTTTTTTATATTTGACTTTGCTAGTGGCTATACAAGCACCTACACATAGAAGCAGAATAAGACTTCGGAAACAATGACCTGACATGGTGGCTGCAAGAAGGAGCTCAAATAGAACAATTGTGAGAATGTTACAGGCCCAGGCTTCATTCTGTTGTACATAGAGTCACTGTGAGTGGGAACAGAATCAGCAGCATGTAACAGCAACAACGACAGTGGCATTACTTTGTGGTCTTGGGAAATATACTGTCCCATAAGTTTTTAAGTTTGTGACCTCTCATGCTATGTGAGCTATAAGAAACGGGGTGCACCTCCCAGATGCAGAAGAGCGTGACAGTCTTTTCTGATGGAATAAGGTGACTGAGAAAATAGGCTAGAAGTTTTGGGCATCTTTCCAGTTACAAACCCACCCGTTACAATGCCTCTACCACTCTTACACTCATTGGTTTAAGCCAGAAGTTGTTTACCTTTTTTGGTATTCATTTGGGCGAGTCCAAGACTCTTAAGCCTTGACATAGATCAGTTTTATTTAAAAATGGGAAATGTGGTGCAGAACTCTCTTCTGGGATCCATGCCCAATATATTGACAAGGACTATGAATCAGTCAGATGCCTGTAGCGATTGTTTTTAGCATTCACCGGTCAAGGACAGACTGGAAAATATGTGAAGTTTTTCCTTGTTTCTGTTTTTTGATTTTTGAAATATCGGAATTGAGTTGCCTGAACATTAAATTATATAAAAGGCTCTGAATTAATAAAAAGTGATTATAACCTTTTTAACTGGTATTTTGCAGACTCTAGAATACATGTTGAAGAAAACTGCTTTCATGCAAGATACTGTTTCTCAAGTAATTAAACAAAATAAGGAATTATAATGTCAGATTTCTGTTGCAATGACCCATGTTGTTCAGGGAGGGTGTGCTACTTTTCAGGCTACTTTTTCTTTGAGTCCTTGTCTATTTTTTTGATACTATTAGGTTACTCTAATACAAACTCTCTTCCTCTTAAAAAAATCTATTTCCAAACATACAGCATAGTCCCCAGATCTCTTTTAATACACATTCCAATGCAGACACGGAAGATTCTCCTCCCATTAATTTCTATTCCTTGGATGCATTCGTAATTATATAAAATTGCTGGTGGTTTGCTAAAGCTTCAGGAAATCCTTAAAAGTGTACTGAGGAACTTCACATCCTTGTTAAGGCTTAACAGGCAAGAGTTGCTGATGTGCATCAACTAATGTACATGATCCTCACTTTTCTGTAAGTTCATCTTACTGTGCTTGCTGAGCTTGATATGGCAATGCTGGGCTCTTAGTGTTGTAATGGTATTTCAAACTCAGCAGGGCTAACCATGGTGAACCAGTCTCAGCAGATCTTCCGTAATAAGGCAGATTAAGAAGAAAGAAAAGGCAGTTTGACTTCTAAAGGGTTAGCTTCAGAACGAATATAAACAATAGCAAGACACTGTTTGATATAATGCTAGAGGATAAGCACTTCAGAATGGAAAAAAATCAAAATATGACTGGAGAAGAGTTGGCCCCTTGAAAGCAGAGCTGGCCTTTTGATGTGAGCCCAGATCAACACTTTCAGGACCTTCCTTCATTGGCTGATAGATCTCCCAGGCAATAATGAACTTAAGTGAACTGGTTAGAGGACTCTTGAGTTGGACAGTCATATGATTTATTGTGCAGGAATAATAAAACCATGAGGAATGGCATCACATGTATTATCTAAAATAGTAACTGTGTGCTGAGCCCCGGTGGTGTAGTGGTTGTGCGCGGGACTGCACCCACTGGCACAGAGGTTCAATTCCAGCAGTGGGGCTGGGCCTTCTACTCCCACCACCAGAGAGCAGTGATACCCCCCCCCCAAATAAATAAAAATTAAAAAAAATCAAATAGTAACTGCATATCAACAAGGAAGACTAGTTCCTAAATCTGCTACCCAAAATTGTACATCAATCAGTAAAGTCAATGATGAAGAAATTTAAAATTCCACCAAATTCTGCAGTCTGAAATCAATCAAAGATGCAAGAAGTTCCTTACCCTTTGTTCCCAACATTTGTCTCGTGATTGAGAGGTAAAAGCTGTAAATAAAGATTAAGGATTTATAGAAAATATGGCTTTGGTTTTAGAATCAAAACAGGAGAGGGCATAATAGAATTTTTCAACAGCAACAAATTTCTTCTTTCCAAATACCCATTTTTTTTAACCAATGTAAATATATGTCTATATGGAGAGATAGTGGAGAAGCTCAATATCATCAACTAAAAAATGGGGGGGGGCAGAACATATCATAAATTGTTCATATACAAGTTCAAGTTGAAGGTGAAGAAAATTAAGTCTGTGAAGGCCAAAAGTAAGCTCTTAAAATTCCTGTCTGAATTTAGAGAACATCTCAAGAACATATTTAACAAAATGAACATAAAGACCAGATAACTGATAAATTGTGGGATGAAATTTTAAGAAAACTGTAAAAATAAAAGGTCGTAAAAATTTTAAGAAAGGAAAATGAGACCCAAATGAGTATCAGAAAAGTTTGTGAAATTTTCTCTTGTACCTAGAATAGTTAAAACAAATAGAAAATATCAAAAATAATTGCTTAATGAAACATTCCAGAAGACAGTCAGAGAAGAAAAATTGAGCATCATAAAAGAGATATACTAAGATCTAAAATTAGAATACCAGAAAAGTTCATCTCAAATGGAATGAATTAAACAAAAAATCCAAGCCTTGAGTTTAATAATGAAGAATTCTATGGGCAGTATATTGTAGGATATAGGACACAACAAAAGAAAATGAAACCTATAGATGTTCACTTTACCAAAAATTATTGGTTGATGTTGTATTATTTTTGGAGCTATCAGATTTCCAAATATGTTCAGTTATATTGAAGTAAGATGTTCAAGCTACATGGAAGATAATAGTGAAAAATAAGAAATGGATGGAATGTCAATTGAAACATTCAAACAAATGGATGTAGTGCGGGAAGCACTTCTCAGCTATGCAAGGAAGTTTGAAAGACAGATATCTAGAAAATAGCCTGGAAGAGTTTCAAGTATTGTCCAATCCAAAGAAACATGACTACATTGAATGTAGAATTATTGAATTTCATTAATATCATATTCAAATAAAATTTTGCCCAAGAAAATGTAAAATTAGCAACGGCAGTATGTTGATAAGGAGCTGCTACAAATTCCAGCTGGATTCAGAAGAAAGTATGGAGAAAGATCATTGCTGGCATTAAGTGTATATGGTTAGAAAGCAGAGGATACCAGAAATATGTTACTCATATTTTATACTTGCATCTGATGAAAGCATTCAACTGTGTCATGCTTAATAAATTTTGGTTAACATTATGAAGCAATTCAATGTGTTCATGTGGAATTGGTCAAGAGGAAGTTACTCACAAAGAACAAGGAACTACTGTAAGGTTTTATATCAGGAAGGTGTAGGTCACAGATGTATCTTTTTTGTTCGTTTTGCTTTGTTTTGGGGCATCACTGCCCTCTGGTGGTCATGGGAGCCACGCAGCACCGCTCCTGAGAGCCACCGCGGGATTTGAACTGCCAAGCCTGAGGGCCGCAGTCATAGTTGTATCTTTTCGTCATATTTATTGACTCTGTATGCTGAGCAAATAGTCCAAGAAACTGGAACCAAGAAGATACATTCAGCCTCAGGATTTGAGAAATATTCATTAACAGCTCACATTAAGCAGATGGCCGTTTTGCATACTAGAAGGAAAGAGGACTTGGAGCACTTATTGATGAAGGTCAAAGGGTACAGCCTACAATATAGATAACCAGTACAGATCCCAACTCAATGTAAAGAATATAAACATCTTCACAAAACTAGACTAGCTGCCAAATTATTATAAAGCAATTAAAGTTGTTAAGGATTTAATTTTACTTTAATTCATGGTGAATGTCCATGGAAGCAGTAGCTGAGAAACCAAAGGAGCTATTGCCCTGGGCACGTTTCTTGTACATTCCGTGGTTCCCCACCTTCCTAAAACTGTGATCCTTTCATACAGTTCCTCGTGTGATGGTCACTCCCAACCATAACATTATTTTCATTGCTACTTCATAGCTGTCATTTTGCTACTGCTGGGAATCATCGTGTAAATATATGATATGAAGGATATGTTTTCACTGTTACAAATTGAACATAGTTAAAACATAGGATCACAAAACAACATATAACTATATATTGTGAAATCTTTATTTCTAATGACAAATAAATGACATGTTGTCTTAAAGCATGGTGTTGCTTGAGTAGCAGTCTTCAGGTCAAGTACTTGTATGTGGGCATATTTGCATGTGGGCAGACATGCATAGAGGAGAGTCTCAGTTCCTAAACCATCAGAAAAAATGTGTTTTCTGATGGTCTTAGGCAACTTCTCTGAAAGGGGTTTGATCCCCAAAAGAGTTGCCACCCATAGATAGAGAACCATTGTAAGGACTCTTTAAAGCATTAAGTAATGAAGGTACAACTTTTAGGACTGATATATTCCTAAATTAACTTTATGTTCTTTGGATCCAAATTATGCTATATTAAGTCAACTCATGTACACAGGAAGAAAATTTGGAGAATCAATGCACTTGAGCAATACTGTTGACAAACAATATGGAAAACACCACAACCTGCCAGAAGAACAACTCTGTCTTGAAAGATGTACATCCAGAATGTCCTTTAGAAGAAAAAAATGAACCTGTTAGAGCCTGCCGATAAAATCATTGGGGAAAAAATAAATAAAAGAATCATGAATTTTTTAAAAAAAGAAGAAAAATGGTGAGATTTTGTTTTGCGTGCTTTGGACACGTGATCAAGAAAAACCAGTCACTCACTGGAGAAAACGTCAGTCATATTTACAAGAAAAAGGTCTGAGAAATTGAGGAAGACCCCCAAGGAGATAGATTGAAACGGTTGTTGCCAAAACTGGATCAACGTAAAACAATTATTAAAATGTTGTAGCATTAGGCAGCAATTTGCTCTGCTGGCCATAGGATTGCTCTCCACTGGAGCCAACTCCTAAGTAGCAAACACCAGTTCTTAAAGTAGCTTAGCCATGGCGGCCTGAGTACTGTTAGAACAGATGGTTTAGAGAAATCCCAGAAACCAGTTGGCTTTAGACTTTGGAAATGCAACTGTTAAAGCGATAGGCATACTCAGACGATCAGTAAAAGATTGCAAGAAGTCTTTCCAAAAGCTTTTCTCCTAGTCATAGGGTGTTCAAAAATTCACTTTTGCATACAGAACCACAATAAAAGTGTGTCTGATTACCAGACTATATCATTCCCAGTGTTTGTAGATTACTGGCTCACAACTCCCTTTATCTACAAGGGGAGGAAGGGACGCTCTTAGTGCCATCTTGCTCTCTAACCTATCACCTGCAATTCCAGCCTTAGTAAAGTCATCGGCTACACTAGGAAGCAGTTCCTGTTGCTGAGTTATCCAATTTAGAACAAGTTTTGGAAATCAAACTGATCTCCCAGACAAATATCTAGGGTTTTTGGAATTACAAAGATTGTAGTCTCCTAATCAGCGAATTAAATGTATGACCTTTGGAAGTGCTAAACTTGGTCAATGTGATTATTCCATGGAATTTGGACAGTGGAAAAATACACTTATAACTTTAAAAAACAACCAAATAATATATTGAAGTAAGAGATCCTTCAGCCAACTATGCAATGAAGAGGCTTGAAGGACACAACGGAGACTTTTCTTTAGGGAGAATTAAATTTGCAAGGAGAAGTTACCATGTTTTTTAAGGTAGAAACTTACAAATGTTTACTTGACAAAGGGGTTACTCTTTCTGCCATTAACCACAACTGTTTACAATATTCCTTTGCATTGGGGCTTAAAATAAATTCTTCAAAAGTTGTGGGGTTACAAATTAAGAACAGACTTAAGTTCATTCAAACCTGTTCCTATATTCCTTGGCCTTCGTATAGATTTCCATGCCTTCTTACTAGCCCAATGAAAGCACTCTTGTTTATTTGTTGTACAGAAATTGCTTGTCTACATGATGCAGTCATTTGCAATTTTCAGTAAAATGAGGAAGATCATGGAGCTATCCAGACAACACACTTAGGGAGGGATCTGAATCACTGCTCATTAAAACGGGAGAGATTGCTGTTGGTAACCATTAGTCAGGCACAAAACCTATTCAATCACTTCTACCCATTTCCCTCTGACCTTTTTCATTAATTCCTGAAAGCTTGTAGGCCACCACCTGGATTGATATGGTTAAGATTTATCAGCAGAACTCATTAAAGTTCAGGTAGACACTTCCAAGCCTTTATTGACTATCCTTTGATATCTCTTTTTAAAATGAGAAGTTAAAGAGGGCTTAATGTGTATAATTAGGACTTCCTCTTTTAAAGGATTGTTTCCCCTGGACCAGCTCTCACAACAATTCTGTACTCCCGATTAAGAAACCAAACAGCAGAGGCTGGGGGGGGTGGGGGGGTGGTGGTGGTGGTGGTGGTGGTGGTGGTTTGAGATTTCGGGGCTATCAAATGCATTGCGCCGAGATTTCCAGTAGTCTCAAACTCGTCCGTAAGACTTTATCAGGAGTTCTGGTAGTGCTGTTAGAAAAGTGCTGCACTGCACAGCTGATCGCAACCTTGGCAGCACCGAGCCATCAAAGGCTCTGTGGGAAGAGACCTTCTGGTCCTGTAAAGATATGCAACCTTGAACAGTCTGTGTCCCTAGTCAGGACACCACAAATCCAAATCCACTGAACGATAGTTGGCTTGGCTTTGGGTTTAATATTCCTCCAGAAACTACATTATTCTTGTCTCTTGTATATTGTATTATTCTTGTACATCCTGAGAGCCAATATTTGTCTTCCTTCAACCTGAGAAAATCTGTTGTTCCTGGAGTGTATGGGTCCAGTGTTTTACAAGAGATTCAATTTAATTTTCTCAAATCTTAAATACAATCTGTATTTGCAATCTGTAAAATGTGAAATCGAGTCTATACTGCTGTAGTATATTGATGATTTAATGGTATTTTTTGCTTCCCAAAGGGCTTGTTTGAAAGATAGTGTAATCTTGTTTAAAACATTTAGCTTTCATGGGGCATAAAAATTTAAAGCGTAAATATAGTCTTCCCAGCCCTGTGTTAAGTATTTAGGCAATTTCATTCTGCATAAGACATTTACATGAGTCCTAAATGGGAAAAAAAGGTATTTTTGCTTTTGCTACCTATAGCCAGCCAAGTCCTGGTGGCAGAGGGGCTATGAATTGAGCTTATACCTGCAAGGCCAGCAGTTCAAAATCACCACATTCTTCCCAGGAGAAAGACCAGACTTTCTACCCCCATAAAGATGTCCAGTCTAGAAATTCACACAGGTCATTTGACCCATTTTATAAGGGGTCATGGACCCAAATGAAAACAAATATTGAGTTTGTAATTTATATCCAACAATCAAATGATATCACAAATATCACAGACAAGTCAAATTTTGCTGAAAATGATTTTTAAATGGTTGCAGCAATCTATCAACAGAGAGCTTTCAGAAGAGGATGTGGACCAGGGGAATTACTGGTGATGGCCGATGGACCTTGACTGAAAGCAGAGACTATCAGAAAGATATTAATTTGTGTTTTATTGACTACACAAATGCACAAATTTCTGTGTGGATCCTAACAAACCATGGGTAATAGCAAGAAGAATGGGGATCCCAGACCCAAAACCAGTGTGCTCCTGCAGAAGCTGCACATAGCAAGATGCAATCGTTCAAACAAAACAAAAGAATACTACATTGTTTAAAATCGAGAAAGGTGTGCAGCAGGGTTGTGCCTTTTTGTCACACGTATTCAAAATGTGTGCTGAGGAAATCATTCAAGAAGTCGGATTATATGATGGAGAACTCAGCGTCCAGATTGGCTTATTAAGGATGCAGGTAACACAACCTTCCTTGATGGAAGTGAGGGGTACCTGCTGAGTAAAACTAATTAATGTAGCCTTCGGTATAAATTTCAAGGCAACATAAAGGAAACAAAAATCCTCACCACAGGGCCTATAGGCAACATCATGAAGGAGAAAAGACTGAGGTTGTCAAGAATTTTGTTTTGCTTGGATCTCTAGCCAGTGCTCAAAGAAACTCAATTCTGATCCACAGTGACGCTATAGCACAGTATAGAACTATCCCTGTGCGGCTGTAAGACTGCAGGTTTTCATGGGACTAGAAAACCTCATTCTTTGTCCTGTAGCTCATTTAAGTACAGTTAAGAAGTCAAATGATGCATACATTAGGAAATTCTGCAGGGCACATGACCTCCCGAAAGTGTTGAAGAGCAAGGATGTCACTCTGATAACACTGTGGACCTGACCTTGGGATTGAAATTGCCTCCTATGCATGTGAAAATTGGACAACGCCTAAGGAAAACCAAATTAGGAATGCTGCATTGGAAGTATACAGTTCGGCAAGAATATTGACAGTTCCAGGGCTGTTAGAAGCGCAAGAAAATCAGTTTGAAAAGAAATATAGCTTGAATATTCCATAGAAGACTTCATTTCGCATACTTTGGACACTTTATCTGGAAAACCAGTTCCTAGAAAAGGGCATCATGATTGGTAAAATAAAAATGCGTGAGAAAGAGGGAAACCCTCAATGAGGTGGATAGACACAGCAGCAGCAACACTGAATCCAAGCACAACAGCACTTTTAGGATGGCATGAGACCAGGCAGTGTGGCTTTCTGTTGAATGTGGCATAGTACGTGGGTCAGTTCTGAGTTGACAACTCCTCACAGCCACAGCATGCCTAAAGTAAGGATAAATTTTGTTGACCTTTGGCCAGGGCACTGTAGATACTGTGCAATGCTGTGGGCAGTGGATTCCTAATTTCAACCTGCTAACTCCTCTAAAAGTATGTGAAAGCATTTGAACTAGATATTTTCCAAATTATATTAGGTCTAGAGAATATGACTGCTTTCGACTTTCCTAATTCTCACTTATATTTTACCCCAGTTTGTACAAGCCTCTCTGGAAACCCATTAGGCACTTGAACTAACAGAGTCAGAGATGCGCCCAGTTGGTCATTGCAAATGGCAGTTTGATCCTTTTGCTCATGGGTACTGACCGCTGTTCATCGCCACCCTTTGCAGACATGGGGCTCCAGTTTTCTGTGTGTTTTCCACATACAATATCTACTCTCCTTTAGTTTCCTCGGACACAGTGTTCCTCCTGTTGACTCACTGTCTGTGCTCCTCTCTGTGCTGCTCCAGACTGTTCCTAACATTCAATTACCTTCTGGGAGGTGCTGAAATTCTACCATTCTGCTTCCAGAAATTATAAGGACTGCCCAACACTAGTTGCTTAAATTTAACTGAATAACTTTTAGCTGCACTAGAACACGTACGAGAAGCTCCTCTTGCTAATCCCGATTTAGTTGGATTTGTTGATAGCTCTTACATGAAACATGTTCCTAGTGTCCCCACAGCCAGCGTGGTTATACCACCAGCAGCTTCATTGATGCCCTTGAAAGCCATGGCCTTCCCAAAGGAATGGCAGCCCATAAACTGAATTGGTTCTTTCCAGAGTCTGTGGGCTTATAAAAGGAAGGGCCATGAATGTTTACCAAGATTCTAAATATAAGTTTAGGTCGACTTATGGTTCCAATGTATTTGTTAAAAATATATCTGACTTCTTAGGGATTACCATGAAAGGGGAATCTAAGTAGAACTTTTAGATATTTTATCAGTTTTCATTTTCTTAGGCAGCAGAGACAGAGAAAATAACTTTTCTGAGAAAGGTCTCAAAAAGTTTCCTTTCAAATTGCCCCACTTATAGGAAAACAAAAGCAAGATTACCTGAATTTATCCACAAACAATAGTTTCCTTACTGAATTAACTAAGGCTGGAGATAGTGAGAAATGGAAGAAAGCTGCTTTTCTTTCATGACCCCATGAACAAATAATTACTGCAGCCAAATTAGAAGTGTGTCTTAGTCATTTCATGTCTCTTTGTTCTTACATTTTGCTGCTAGGTAAGCTTTGGCCTGCTAACTAAGAGGTTGTCTTTTCAAACCCAGCAGAAATTCCACAGGACAAAGATGTGCCTCTCTGGTCCCATAAACATTTACAAACTCAGACATTCTGTGAATTGCTGACTCAGAATTGACTCAATGGGGGTAGGTATGTTAAAAACATGCTATGGAAGATTCTACTAGAATGAGATAGAGTAATTGAGGTATTGAAGAAATATAGATGGCACTTTTTTTTTAGACAACCATTTTGTCTATTATTGCTCTATTTGTCCTCATTACAACTAAACGATCCTTTAAGTTGTCAACCACCAAATACTTATTAACTTCAGGATCTAGCCTTGAATGGTAATTAGGTTTCATTTATATCCCAACTCCAAATGATTACAAGTATGCATTAATAATAATTTGTGAATTATTTTATTGGGTATTTTCCTAGCCACAGCTCCACTATGAAAGCATAATTCTCACTTTGGGAACATCAGCACATCTTTGCAGTGAGAAGATATTCATTTTTACTGGACAAGTTATTAGAGCATGTGTCATGTTTTCTACCTACAAAGGTCTCTGCTACCCTTGTCTTGACCAATCATTTTGGCTAGTAGGATTAATCTATGGTAAAATAAAAAAAATAAAAACATTTTAGGGCTGAGCCCCGGTGGCGTAAATAGTTGAGTGTGGGACTGCAGCCCGGCGGGCTTGGCAGTTCAAATCCAGTGGCAGCTTTCAGGAGTGGCACTGAGCAGCGCCCACAGCCACCAGAGGCAGTAATGCCTTGCCCCCCCCCCACCAAAAATATTTTAATTAGCCAAGCTTTATGGCCTTATGAATTTTTAAGCTTATTCTTGTCTAAGTTCATTTCCGCAGTCCTACTAAATTTCACTTTTTTCCATATGAGCCACATAAATTAACATCACATGAAATTATTACCTGAAGGACTTATTTTTCAAGGTTCTCTAATTCGAATTTAACTCAGCTTAAATTGCTCAAATCTTTTCAGAAGGATTCAGTATTCTTGAGTTTGTTTGTTTTTTTTTCATGAGTCAAAGACATTTTTGACAGCCAAAACTTAGAAACAGAAAAAAAAAGCTTATTAGTAAACCAGGGGACCTCCTTGAAGGAGGTACAAATTAGAGAATGGACAAGTCTTAGTGAAGATATCTATCAAGTTTTCTCCTTTTTCCTAACTGTTGTGGTACTAAGTTATAGGGAGTTAGAACCTGACCCCAGCTGTCCCAACTAAAGAAGACTAAAGTCCCTCCCAGATGGTTGCATCCACAAGAAGACTTAGTGTTCAAATGCCCTTGGCCCAGAAGTAAAATTCAAATACACTCTCATGGACATCAAATTAATGATCATCAAGTAACACTATTGGACAGGGTATGACTCTACCAGTGGTTTCTGAGACTCTTGGCAGGAGTATAAAGTCTCATTGTTCTCTCCCAGAACTGTTGGTGTTTTCCAAATGCTGACATTACCATGAGCAATTCAACAGATAAGGCACAGTGTGCCCCTGGGCTCCTTGATCAGAAGTAAATCATAACAAAAGAAGCCTTCATTCATGATCTTGGGACATGATATCATGCAACCTATGTGAATTTTGTTGAAATATAGATTTATTTCCTATTTTTATTATTATTTTAGTTGCTTTATTACATATTTGTAGCATTATATCTGGTTTTAAAATTCTCTTGTTTAATGCAAATAACTTATGGAGAAGTTGCTTTATTATAGCCATTATTTACATGCTATTTGCATTATTGTATTACATTTTAGTCAATGTTCTCCTATGAAGCTTTTTTTTAGTGTCCTCTTATTGTATATCTTTTCTGTTAGTGATACTTGGCATGATAATGCATTGGCACTTAAGGAAAGTTACCCTTTTGACATAATATTTATCAACATACCTGTTGGTAGCTGTTGTCTACTCATAATTACTCTTTCTTAAAATGGTTTAAAATTCAACCAAAGAATCCTTTCACACACCCACAAAAACACTGTAAATAATTATTGAGATTTTTAATATATATAAATTTTTGACAAAAATATTCTATTAAGAAATGTCCAAATCCAAATAACAAACACTATGTTTGCTGTGCACATGCTGAAGTGACTTTAAATGACAGGGCAGTGTGTAGTTGTTAGTTAAAGGTTCCATTCAATCTCTAATCTTATCATGCAAATGTACACTGGATTAATGGATCAAACTCTTTTTTCTAGACAAAAGACATTATGAAGAACCTATAGTGAACAGTTGAGTGATATGTGGGAACTATTCCTGGCCTCTTTCTCATTTTACGTATCCCCCCCCCAAAAAAAAATTGAGAATTATATTCACATTTGGTCTTCAATTCTGTTCCACATAACCAGAAAGTAGCAGGAAAAATTCCAGCAAAGGTTTGCAGCATTCTTTTCAAAGTTGTATTAGGTGATGATCTTTGTTTTTTTGCTAGTTCAATGAGGAGTTTGTACGATTAATTCTACTTTGTACTTATAAAATTATATCAGCAGATGTGTAATATTCAATATGCTTTCCCAATACCTTACGTCAAGTAATTGAAATATATCAGTTATTCTTCAGTCTTCCTTATTTATGGTGCAGCGTTGGTGTGTGCACACTAGGAGGTTGTAGGCAGCCTCCTTTGGATCAGTGCAACTTAAGACTTGTGATGGCGTCTTTGCTTTGACATCACCCGAAAGGTTGGAGTCAGCAAATTTCCCAAGTGTGATCTGTCGTTTCACATTTTGACTGCCACTTTCATGACTGTGGATCATGGCTCCAGGTTAAATAAAAAATGTGTCAATGTGAATCTTTATCATGATGCTATTGTTTGAACTATGAGGATTTTGTTTTCTTTAGGCTAAGTGTAGGAGTCATTGATCTTTATCAGTGTTTTCAGTTGTCTTTATTTTATCAAATATCACAGCCACACATAAGCCAGGAAAGCTGAGTGATGAGTTAAGTGGCTTTCTAAAAGCAAATAGTTTCTTGGCTCAAGTAAGTTTTACAAACAAGTCTAATTCTCTAAGACCTATAATAGCTGTCATCTATCCATCTAGCTCACTGTCCTCGAGTCAATACTGACTCATGGCGATCTGTGGATTTTCAGGACTATAACAAGGGTTTACACGAATAGAAAGTCCAGTCTTTCTCCCACCAAGCTGTGGTTTCAAACTGTTTACCCTGGGGATCTCACACAACACGTAACCACTACAACACCAGGGCTTCTACAGACACCAAAACCTTTATGATTTAACTTCAAAAGTTTGTGCTTGAAAAATGACACTGCTTTCCATTCAGAAATCATGTATTTGAAGAAATAGAAAGTTATTAGAAATGAATCATTTTTTTTAGGCATCACTGCCCTCAGGTGGTGGGAGTAGGAGGCCCAGTCTTTGCTTCTGGGAGCTGGAATTGAACCTCCAACCCAGTGGGCCACAGTGCACTGTGGTTATCACTACGCCACCGGGGCTCAGCCCTAGAATAATTTTTGTAAAACCTCAAGAAATAATGATAGATCGACATCAACATATCATCTCTCCTATGCATTTTCTTCTATTTTCTGTATAATATGTAGGATTTTAATCAGCAGTCTTAATCGCTTATCATTTTATTTTTTATCAGAGCAACTTCATTTTTCAGAAGTCTAAGAATTTTTGAGAGCCCTGGTGTGTTTAGTTGGACAAAAATCTACAATGAAAGACTAAACAGAGAAGATATTAGCATAAACTCTAAAATTAGTTCCTGTTTAAAGAACACAATTTTCTCAATATTCCTAAAAGGAATTTTTGTTTGCAATATAATACATCTAAGTATTTTTCCTGGATAATTGAATTTTAGATATGCTTACATACAATTTTGATATTTTCAAGGACCTAAATTCTGTCAAAGATCAGCATGTCTCAAAGATCTTTATGAGCAGTTTCAGGAAACAAAGCAATCATTTGCAGTGTTTTCAATAGATGGCAAGCTTTATACTAATATGCTACAAAATTGTTTACTAGATTCTTTTGCCATTAATCCAATTTTTCACTTTGAAAATGTTGTGACCTGTGTTGTTTGAGAACCTGCAACTGAATTTTTAAAGGTTTTACAGCTAGCTAGCATAATTCAAATATGTGTCCCTGGATTTCAACTGTAAATAAGGTGACATTTAAGTGCCTAAATATTAGTAGTTGTTTTCTTCGTTTCTTCTTTTTTGGGGGGGATATACAAATCTGCTTTTAAAATATTATTTCCTGTGAATAGAGGGGAGAATAATAGCGCTATTGCATGATAATGTCATGGAATAATTTCAAAGAAACCAATTGCATTAAAGTTTTGTGCTTCAACTTAAACTAAACTTCCAACCTTTTTTTCATAGCCTAATATTAGTTTGAGCTACAAAGTTAAAGAATAAACCACCCATGATTTTTATGAAAGATTTTCTTTTCGTCTTGGCCTTGGGCAAATTGTTGTGTCATCACTATAGTAGAAATTAAGCTGCATCTGAGATGACAATTACTTGTGCAATTTCCTGAAATTTCAGACTACAGCCTGAGACCATCCCCATGATTAAAGACAGCACAATGGAAACATAAAGCATCATGAAATATGGAATACATCTATTTCAAAAAAACTATAGGGCTTATCCTTTAGAATATGTGAATAAAGAATTCTATGAGAACTATTAAATTTAAAAATGCCTGCGTAAAGCATAGAGATTAAATATCTTCTTTTTCATCATTGTTTCATTCTCATAGGCTATATGTAAGACTTTATATTCAGTCCAAGATATGCTCCAAATAAAAAATAGTATTATATATTTAATGGTGTTTCAGTTTGGGGTATCTTGATAGATTTTCTTTTTGATCATAGGGCTGATTTTCACATTCAAAATATTAAAGCACTTTCACACTTGTTTTTTATTCTCAACTCAAACAGGTGAGGAGGAAAAAAAAAATTTACAACTTTTTCTCCAGAGTCTGGAGGGGCTAATTTGCAAGATCTCAAACTTCTGCAAAACAGCTTGGTTTAACTATAAAAATAAAATTAAACTTTGATGTTTTCTGATAACTCACAATCATCACTCTGATCTGCAACAGCTACTTTTTAGAAATGTCAGGTATTTTTTGTACTGCACAATGTTGGAATTGATTAGCCCAATTTTAATATTGATGTTTTAATTGACATAGAATCAATGAACATCGACATGGAAGATGCCTTGCGTAAAATACAGTGGCTGTAATGCAGATAGTTTAATAAGCAGGTTCCCCTCCCACCCCCATCTTCATCCCAAATTCAAATGCTCCCATGCAGGCTGTAAAATGATCCTAATCTTTGGCATTTGAGTTATCTTTTTTGAAGACAGAATAAGAGGTCTCATACGGAAACAATCTTTATTTTCCATTGGCTGCATATGTTGCATGTCTAATGAAATGCATTTCACATATTTATTTTAAGTATGTGATAGAATTACAACATTGACAACTTTCATGATCTTCAAAAAATGTGACTCATTTTAAACATATGGTGATGCCTAGCTCTGTCGTAGAAATGCTGAAATGAAACACATTTAATTTTATAGATATATAACTATCTATTGCATTTAATAAACATGAAGGTCTACTGCAGTTTACCTTTTCTCATATTGCACAGAACATTTTTTGCAAATATTCTCAAAAATAAAATGTTGCTGAATTCCATTGGTGAAGTCATGCTTAGAAATGACCAGGCGAGATGTATCCAGGACAGCAAACTTGGAGAAAAAGAGCTTGTTCTGTATCGTCTTAGCATACCAGTGATGGTCAATTCTATTTTGTTACATTCATTGATTGCTCCGAAAGGAAAATGTCACCTCAGGCTTTCCAAATTCTTACAATTAATGTTATTCATCATATTTTGCAGAGTACAAATTGTAAGTACCTTTATGAAGTAGGAGGTTTTCAAATTACACCAATAATATGACTGCATGAAGAAGCTAAAAATTGCTTTAGTTTATGAGTAAGGACTTGTCAAGTCACAATTTTGAGCAGTAATTTTCTTGTGAAAAAAATCAAGTGATTCAGTCTACTTTTATATTTATAGCAGCATTAAAAATACATCTTATTTTTAAATTTCTCAAGTTGGAGATTATTTCTAGAAGCAGAACCTTGCCCCAGGGTTGGTGCAAACGACAGTGTACTTATGACACAACCCTCCTTTCAGAGAGGAAAGAGGATAAAATCCCTCACAACTGGACCAATTCGTAACATCATGTCATGATAAAAGAAAAAAAAATGATTGAAACTGTCAGGGATTTCATTGTACTTGATTTACCTCCAACACCTTTAGAAGCTATAGTGAAGTAACCCAACAACATAGTACACTGAGCAAATATGCTGCCAAAGAGCTCTTTAAAAAGTCAAGAGTAAAGATGTCAATTTGAGGACTAAAACCTGCCTGACCCAAAGCATGGGTTTTTTCAATTACTTCACATGCATGTGAAAGCTAGACAACGAGTAGGAACTAACAAAGACCATTTATGAATTATGTAAATTATATGACTGAATATGAATTATAATGTTGGGAAAGAACCAGGGAAGACCTGAAGCGAGATGGATTGACACAGTCCCTGCTGCAATGGGCCCCAGCACAACCATGAGGAGACCGGTGCCAAGGCGGGCAGTGTGTTGTTATGCCGTCCAGAGTCTCTGTGAGACGAGAGGCCTCAGAGTTACCAAGCAAGAGCAACACCGTGAGTGTTTTCCCTTAGACAAGAAAGTGTCCTTGAACCACAGCACTTACATGAATCATTGTCTTGGTTCAGACTTCACATCCCTACCTTTGAAGTATGGTGAAAAGATAAAGCCTTGACACACGTTTCCTGATTTCAAACCAGAGTATATTTTCATTCTGTTCTAATTAATAATTGTTTCTTAGTCTGTGTACCAGTACCGCATGGGTAGACTAAATGATGAGAAATGTTATTGTTTGCAATAGTGTCCATGGTTTTATCTGATCCACAATGTCAAACAACAAGGCAAATGAGTCAAGAAAGCACCCATAAACATCTTTCTGATATTCTCTACTTTCGTAAGATGTAGTAGTAAGAATATCTAATAATAGCAAGATCTTATAACTGAGTCCTCTTAGCATAGTGGGCTGTGCATTGTTAAACACAAGATCAGTAGTTTCAAGCTACCTAAGCTGTTTAATGAGAAAGATGAGACTTTACATTCCCATAAAGAGTTGCGGTCTTGTGAATTTGCAACTATTTTTGAAATATTTTCTGCAAAATTTAATTTACATGAAACATTAATGAGGACCTGATAACAAGGGCGCAAGTCGAAAGTAAATGTTTTGAGAAGATTATGGCAACAAATGTACCAATGTGTTTGACACATGGATGTGTGTATAGATTGTGATGAGTTATATGAGCCCCCAGTTAAAATGATAAAAAATAAATAGTACTTATATTTTCAATAATTTCTAAATTTTGCTTGAATATCTTTCTTTGAAATAGGAATATATAAGTATCTCTTTCAATAAGCTGGCCAAATAGCTGATTTTCATCTTATTGTCATAATTTAAAGAACACATTTATTGTGCTGATTGGTTTGTTGAGACATTGGAATTGTTATTCCATCAATTCCTAGAGTTTTATGTTTTACTAGTCCTTCAGTATTTTAAGAATTTATTGTATCAATGTTTTTGGTCTACCATAATCCACATTCTGAAATATCCGATAGCAAGCATTATATTTTAACTAGCTGATGAAGCAGTGGAAGCACTTACTCAGCTATAGCAGGAAATTTGAAAGCAACTACTTGTACCTCTGTTTGGAAGAGATTTCTATCTGTACCCATTCCAACAAATGATAACTCTGTATAATGGTCAAATTACACAACAATATCATTACTGTCACAAAGAAGTCAAAATTTGCAGAAGGTCAAGCAATAAAGATATTAATGGAGTTGCATCTGGTTTGGAATAGATTCAGAATATAACATGGAACAAAGGATATCATTGTTGATGTCAAATAGATCTTGGCTGAAAGAAGAGAATACCAGAAAGATTTTTTTGTTTTTTGTTTTTTGGGCATCACTGCCCTCTCATGGGAGTGGGAGCCCCAGCCTTGCTGCTGCTGGATTTGAACCACCAAGCCAATGGGCTGCAGTCCCTCACTCAACCACTATGCCACTGGGGCTCAGCCCCAGAAAGATTTTTACTTATGCTATTGACTGTGCAAAGACATCTGATTGTGTGTATCATAAAAAAAAAATTTGGCTAGACATAGGAATAGAATGGTAATTCCAAAAAACTTCATTGTGTTCCTGCAGAATCTGTAAATGGATCAAGATGCAGCTGTGCAACCAGAATAAGTGAATACTATATGGTTTAAAAACAGAAAAGATGTGCACTCAGATTGTATTATCATTTGCTGAGCAAATAATTACAGATGTTGGAGTATGTGATGAAGAATGTGGCATTAGCATTGGGGGAAGGCTTAATAACAGCCTACAATATGCACATGACACAGCTTAAAAAGCACTTGAAGCACTTGATGGGAATAAATGATTATAGCCTTCAGTAAGGATTACAAATCAATGTAAACAAGACAAAAATATCCATCCTGGGACCAATAAGCAGCATCATGATAAATGGAGAAAAGGTTGACCTCATGCTTGGATCCACCATCAAAACTCATGAAAGCATCAGTCAATCAAAGCTCCATGCCATTGGGCCAATCTGCTATATAAGACCTCTTAAAAGTGTTGAAAGACAAGCATATTACTTTTAGGAATGGGGTGCATATCACCCAAGTCATAGCATTTTCAATTGCCTCATTTGCATGTGAAAATTTGACATGGAATAAGGAAGACTGATGTAAGCTATGCGATTGAATTATGGCGCTGTCTGCCAAAAGTTAAAACAACGAGGTCTTGGAAGAAGTACAACGAGAAAGCACCTTAGAGGCAAAGATGTCTAGAGTTGGTCTCCTATACTTTGGATATCGATATTTAGAAAAGACATAATTCTTGGTGAAGTAGGGGGTTAGTGAACAAGAAGAGCCTTTAAAAAATGGATTTATTGGGGTTGAGCCCCGGTGGTGTAAGCGGTTGAGTGCGGGACTGCTGCCTGCGGGCTTGGCAGTTCAAATCCAGCGGCCTCTCTCAGGAGCAGCACTGGGTTGCGCCCACAACCACCAGAGGCAGTGATGCCCACTCCGCAAAAAAAAAAAAAAAAAAAAAAAGATGTATACAGTAGCTACAGCAAAGGGTTTGAACATAAGAACGATGGTGAGGTTGGCATAGGGCCCAGTTTTGCTTCACTTTGTTGTATTCAGAGTGTTATGAGTTGATGCTCACTTGATGATAATTAACAGCAATCTTCTGAAATGGTTAAATCTGTACCAACTCTTTTTGATAGTTATTCTACGTATTCCTTCCATTTTCTTTTGATTTTTTGCCGCATCATTCCATAATTGTCCTATATAATCATTCAATGTTGTAAATGAAGGCTTGGATTTTTTTCCTTAGCTCCATCAGTTTGATAAATGTAGAGTTATGTGTTCCCTTTCTTTGGTTTCCTGCCATCAAGTTTTTGAGCATTTCATTACAATACTTGACATTTTCTTCTCAATTCACCCTTGGACACATTTTGTTCATGTTTTTTACTAAACCATTTCTTCCATTTTCTTGAGGTTTTCTATGTGTTGCATTAAGTTTCATTCCTCCTGTCATATAATTTCCTATTTTTAGCTTTCCTCTCTTTTTAATAATCTTTTGCTTTTTTCAGGTCTGGTTTCTTGATGTCATCTAGGAATTCATCTGATCTTCAGTCATTGGTGTTAAATAACATCAAATCATTCTTGAAATTATGTCTACATTCAGCTGAATTTGTTTTCATTTTTTCCACTTTTCATTTTTTTTCTTTTTCTACTTTTATTTATTTATTTTTTTATTTTCTCCACTTTCAACTTGAACTTGAGGATCTAGTCCCCAGTAAATTCCTGTAAATCTCTGACTAATGGTATTGTGTGTCATCATTTGTTTTCACAGATATAGTTTATTAGCATTATGCATCCTATCTGATAATATCCATATGTATGGTTACTGTTTATATTGTTGGGAAAAGTATTTGCAATGGGTATGTATTTGGTCTTGCAGAACTCTCTCATGTGATCACTATCTTAATTTTTATTACTAAGTTGATATTTCCCACCTACTGATCCTTCCTCTTTTTCTTTTCAACTTTTGCATTACAATCACCAGTGAGTATCAGTGCATCTTGGTTGTATGTTTAGTCAATGTTCTATCAGATGACAGAAGTTGGTAGAAATTTTCAATTACCTAATTGTTGGCTTTAGTAATTATACATATACTTAAATAATATTAGTATTAGTTGGTTCATCTTGCATATGTGTGGGCATTGTTCTATCATAGACAGCACTGTACTTCGAGATATAGATTGAAGTGTTCTTTCTGGATGATGGGAAGACACCATTCCTCTTCAGTATTTCATTCCTGGGGTAGCAAACTCTATGATTGTCCTATTCAAAATAGCTAATACAAGTAAGTAGCCCATCGCAGCTGACTAATGCTTAGGATGTTGACATTTTATGGTTTGCATTTAAGTTTTGATGATTTTAAACTCCCCAAGTTAATATCTTATATGTTTCATATTGAAATTATTAATGGATCTTTATAACTGTTCCTTCTCTTGTCAAGTTGTGCCTCATTTCAGAGGAGAGTCTGGAAAGCATCCTTCCATCCATATCATTAATGTGGATTTTTAATTTGAGAAGCTGACATCAGTGTTGGAGGAAAGCTCATTAACAACCTGTGTTACGCAGATCAAAAGCCCTTCTTCCTGGAAGCTTCGAGGACATAAAGAAGCTACTGGTGAATTGAATACTATGGCCTTCAATATTGATTAGACATCAATATAAAGTAAAGAAAAACCATTTAATGGCACAAATGAATTAAATTATGAAAAACAGATAAAACAGTGAAATTGTCAAGGACTTCCTTTTGCTTGGATTGATAATTAATATTCATGGAAGTAGCAGTCGTGACGCTAAGCAGTACATTGCAACAGGTAAATCTTCTCCCCAAGAACTTTTTAAAGTGTTAAAAAGCAAAGGTTTCACTTTGAGAATTAAAATTTGCCTATCTATGTCATGGTACTTTTAAATAGCTCAGATGCTTACAAAAAACTCGAATGAATGAGGAAAAGCTAGGAGAATTGATGCCTTTGACATATGGTGTAGGAAAATAATATTGCTATACCCTGATATACCAAGAATAGCAAAATTTATCTTAGAAAAAAACATAGCCAGAAAGATTTGCAGAAGAGAAAGCTGAGGATTGTTTGCATCTAATTTGGACACATTATCGGAAGGAGAACAATCCTTAGAAGGAGGCATTGTGCTTGGAGAAGTGAGAGACCCTCAACAATATAGACCAGCCCTGTGGTTACAACAATGAGCTCAAACACAGCAGTGGCTGTGAGAAGAGTACAGGACCAGGAACAGGTTAATATGGTCATTGGAACCAAGTCAGTAGCATATTACCACAGAAATACTTTGTGAGGGAAATTTCAGAACAAAAATAAATATGATGTATATATAGATCTTTTCTTATTTCACGGAGAGTTTTGTATATTTAAAGAAGTGTTATCAGTTTGGCTCTATTGATACCTGGAAGTTTCAGAGAAGTGATTGAGGAGCTCATGAACTCCCTGAAATTGTACATAAATAGCATGTGTTTGTGCAAATGTGGATTTTTAATAAAGAAAAGATGAACAGATCTGAACACTGTTTCAAAAGATTACTAAATCTATAAAAGATAAAGAACCACTACTTTATTTTATGAGCTTCAAGAATTGTTCCCGGAGGTCCTCATGATAATCTGTGATACTCATCACTTAGCACACGTCAGCTAAATTACATTAGTTTTCATCAACATAAACCATCTGCCTTCCATTCATAAATTGATGATTATATATATATATATATATATGCTTTAAAATGTAGGGGAACAAGAAGAATCAAACTTAAATGGAGTCGAGTCAAAGCTCCAGGTAAAAACAGCAAATAATCATTGAGCATATTCAGATTCAAACTTTCTCTTCCTTTCTTGAGTATTTAAAAAATTCTAAATCCACAGATATTGGAGAGTCGATCTAGTTTGAATGCCAATATCTTAGTCAGAAAAGGACAAGTCATCTGGATAAAAGTTCTGCATGATTTTTTAAAATTAAAGTGAGGCAATTTCCTTAATGGATTTTGAGGAGTTGGTCCAAGAAAATCAGTGGACTGGCATTCAGCCTACTATCCAGTCCTTGCTACTTCTGAAATTTAAATAGAACCTATCATTTTAAAGCAATCTCTTCAAACCCTTATAAACCCGATTAGCCCTCAAAAATTAGAGGCATTAGGAGGGGCAGGCAAGTAACAAAACGATACCAGTTTGTGGATGCACGCAAGACAACAGACATGAGAGATTCAAGCTTTTCTCCAATAATGATGAAGTTACCTATTGGCCAGGTTGTGTGGATTTGGCTTTTCTTACATTGAGTTGCGATCCATACTGAGGATTGCAATTCTTGATCTTCATCAGCATGTGCTTCAAGTCCTCCTTACTTTCTGCAAGCAAGGATGTATCATCGGCATATTGCCGATTGCTAATAAGTCTTCCTCCTATCCTGATATTCTTCCTCACATAATCCAGCTTCTCTGATGTGAATATGGTGAGAAGATATGCCTTTATAGTCAGCAGGGGAATAGAAGACCTGATAAAGTCAAAAATGTTCAATAGAAATTTTCAAAGGGCAGTTCGAGAAGACAAAGTAAATATTACGAAATGTGCAAAGACCTAAAGTTGCAAAAGGGAATATAATACTCAAAGGAGGATAAAGTACTCAACACTTTTTAAAATAAAATAACTCAAGAAAGAATATTCAACTTCAATTCGCAAGGTTGAAATTTTCTGAGGACAAAATATCGAATGATGCAGGAACCACCAAAAGACAGTGGGAAGAGCACAGGGTAACTGTATCAAAAGGACTAGTTGACATTTCACCATTTTAAAAAGTAGCATATGAGCAAGAGCCAATGGAAGAAATCTATGCTACATTGAGAGTATTAGGCAAAAACAAGGCTCCAGGAATTGATGAGATGCCAATTGAAAGGTTTTAACCAGCTGATGAAGCTCTGGAAGCACTTATGCATCCATGCCAGAAAATGAAGAAGATAGCTACTTGTCCAAGTGAAACGGACAGGAAGAGATCTACAGTTGGGCCCATTCCAAGGAAAGGCAACCCAACAGAATGCTCACTACAGAACATGATCTTTAATATAATATGCATGTAAAATTTTAGTAAAGGTCACCTAACTATGATGGCAGCAGTACATTGACAGAGAGCTGCCAGAGGTTCAGGCCTGAGTCAGAAAAAGAAGAGGAAGAAGCGATATGATTTCTGATGCCAGATGAACCTTGGATGAAAGCAGAAATCAAAGATGTTTGCTTATGTGTTTATTGACTATGCAAAGCCTTTTGACAGGAGAGATAAGAATAGGTTGTGGCAGTCCACCTAATCTGATGTCAATTTGAGAATTGAGAGTGTAGGGGAGGAGTCTAGCTTGTCAATCTGTAGATAGCCAATGAGACTTCTGTGCACATGGCCTTTTCCTCTGAGAATTCTGGGAAATTTGGCAATTCCTTTTTGGAGATGCGAGACACTGTCTCACTCACTCCCTTTGCCTAACAAGCTGGCTCTTGTGTGACTGACGAAACATTTTATGGTGGAGTTCGGAGGAATTTTTGTTTCCATTACTGCCCACTTGGCTGGTGCTTTTTCTCTTCCTCTCTTTTCCTCCTCTGTCCCAGAGTGCCCCCTCCTCCCTGCGCTAACTCTCCTCACTGGGAGGAGAAGCCACATGGACCTACCGTGATGTGGCCAGAAACCTGGACCTAGAGAAACCACATGAAAACCTCTGCCAGTGCTGAATGCTTACAGCTAGATCCCATGACTTTGTACCCACTGACGTGTAATCATTTTCCATTTGGCCTCATTGCATGTGTTCCGTGAGTCTGGAGAGCATTTTATTAATTGTTGTTGGACATATAGGCTAATTTCAGATGTACGATCTTGGACTGAACTGGATTGAGATGTCTTTTAAATGTACAGTTGCTCTTGTATGAGCCTCTTTCTTATACACATATGTGTGCTTATGAATTTCTCTACCTGGACTAATGCACAGGTCATACTGGAGGCTTTAAAATCAGGAAAATTGTTTCAGGGTTGCATTTCCTCACCATATTCCTTAATCTGTGTGCTGAGAAATAATCAGAGGAGCTGGATTCACAGAATGAAAAGGAAGAAGAAGGAAGAAGATAAGGATTATTAAGAGGCCACAGAGACATCAGAATTTGAGAAAATGATACCTTGCGGAAAATGAGGAGACTTAAAGCACTTGCTGATGATCACTTAGAATTGTAGCCTTCAGCATAGATTATAATTTAATGTAAAGAAGACCATAATCTTCACAATCAGATTAATAGGTAAAATCATGATAAAAAGTTGAAGTTGCCAAGGATTTTGTTTCTTGCTCTCTGACCATGATAGTTATCCTTCCATATCCTCTTCTGAACCCATTTGATTTTTGGCAGCTTGAAAACTATGCAATTTAAATATTCTATACACTCAATGGAAGCTTCAAATGTATTTTAACAATTGAGTATTTGAAAGTTGCTATTTTAAGGATGACTGTGTCTCCAATGTTGGTATACATTTGACAAGGTACATATGCTATAACTTCATGTTGTCAAATGTAACAAAAACACTGCTAAGAAGTTAAACTGATGAAACACCAAAGATAATGTTAAAAGTACTTCTCTTAAAATGACAGATTTCTCTCCTCAGATCTGTACGTCTTCCTCTCAAAAGTTCATGAACATGATAGAAATAGAAAACTTTGACGTAATCTGTTTCATGTACTTTCCATATCCTGAACATCACTTTTCCCTCTTGTACTTGTAGTTCCTGTACACATAATTTGGACAATTTATAATTTTCCACCAAGTCATAATACATAAAATAATATTATGTGAACATTTTAAGTGTTAAGATCTGTCAAGAAAATCAATCCTAATGGGAAATTGGTGAGTTCATTTATGACCAGGAAACCATTAAGGAGAGTCTGTGTTTTAAAGAAATCCCATTTGGTCATATGTCAGTGACCAGTCGAGTGATTAAATCACAGTTTATATAACCAGCACAAAAAATAACAACACTCTTTCATGTAGTCATGGTCCACTGCCACTGAACCTCCGGCTATGATCTTATCAGTCCTTGTCAACAGATCAGGGTCAGATATGATCTACATTTTGATGGCAATAATCCAAGAAAATCCCAGATGCTAGAAGAAGCAATACCAGAAACACAGTAGGTGGTGGTCTTTCCTCTGAATCTGTTCTGGACTAATTATTTCACAAGAGGTAATGGAGTCTGTCACCAAAATAAGTTCCCTCTGGTGCATGATTTCTAACTCTCAAATGAGAAATTCCTATAGGCTGCCAGTTTATTATATCTCACATGCAAAATATTATTAACATTTTGTGAGTTTTTAAAATGTTTTCCATGTTTAATGAAAACTATAAAACTGCTGCTAGTTTAAAGACTAGCTCTGAGTAGTGTTACATACTTGAAAAGATCCTTTGGCATCAGTTGAGTGAAGTCTTCATTTTAAATTGACAAAGGTGATATTTGGTCAGCGTTGCAGAATCCAGTATACACAGATCCCTTATTTTTACTCCTTTTGTGTTTTCACTATCTCCTCAGATCTTAACTCTTTCTTTTTAATTCCAAGCCATTTTTTTTGCATTCAACAAAAGAATACATATACAATGGCTAAGTTCATCAACATGAATTATTTACTTTGATTTTCTCTCTCTTTTGGCCCCAATCCTTTTTTCATTGTTTTTTCTCTCTCTGGCTTTTACAGTTAAACAGATTTACAGCCAACATGCCATGAATTTTTTTGTAACTTTTAGATTACCATTAATAGTACCAGTGATTTCCTGATAATAATAAGAGACAGCATGTTTCTTTTTTTCTGTTTGGAATGGGGTCAAATCAGGCAACCCCCTGACCAGGCAGCCCCCCAAACCAGGCAGTCCCTTGCACCCTTTGTACCAGCCTCACAACCTGTTGAACTTTGTAACCCCTGGCATTTCACAGAGCTTATCTCCCTAAAGGGCACAGCCCCTTCACAGAGCTTATCTCTCAGGATTGGGTCTGTACAACCTCTTCCCTCGGTGACAAAATATACTCACAAAGCATATCCTGACTCAGAAGTTGCAACTGCAACTTCAGAAAGCCTCATTCTCCTTAGCAGTACATAAGTCCTTGGCTCAAGCCTTATATTTGTCTCACTGCCAGGCATGGCTTCCCTGGTCTAACTCTTGGGCCTCGGAACCACCTAGGAGCTCAAAATGTTCCTGTCCCTTTCTCTGCTGTCCTTTCCCTTCCCAAAAGTCCTTCCTTACCTCCAAGAAAGCCTATGCTTACCATTCATCCCTAGCTAAGCTCTATCTCTTCTCTGCACCTCCGTCTCAATCTCTCATTTTCTATTTACTTTCATTGATTTATTTCCTGAGCAGCAGATCCTTCCTCGAAGGCAAAGTATTCATTGATCTGACAATGTCATTTTCAGTAAGAATCAGTAAGTTGTCTATGAAAAGAAAATTATGCATGGCTTGACTATATACACATTTGTGGTTTCTAATGCATATGAAGACATTAAAAACATAATTTCATTTGCTACTTACTGTTGTTGTTAGATATCTTGGATCCAGCACAGTCTCATAGAGACCACATGTATGACTGAGTTTTTCAAGCCTCTCTACTTTATAAAATTCATTGTCCTCTTCCAGTGACTGATCTCTCCTGTTAACACATTAAAGTTCAGGTATTTTAAAATCAAGAAGTTAATAATTAAGCAACCAAATGAATGCGAGGGGGTGGGGATGTAGGGGAGATCCTAAACCCATCTGCAAGTTAACACATTAAAGACTGGATAAACTTGGGATCTGTCTGCAATGTGTTACTATGTCCAAATTATCTTGCCATCCTCACATCTGAGGATCATTCTTATTCTACTTCTTCTGTGACACATTTGTGGATTCTTCTGGCAGCCTATGGTATTTTTGATATTCACCAGTATCACAGCTCAAGTCTATCAATTCTTATATTGTCACCCTTATTTATTATGCAGATTTCGTAGGCAAAGGAGCCAACTGAAAACATCAAGGCTTGGATTAAGTGTACGTTACTCCTAAAAGTGACATCTCTGCTCTTGAACATTCTAAATATTTTTTCTGCAGCAGAATTGCCCGGTGCACCACATCATTTCATTTCCTGACTGAAGCTTCAAAGAATATTGCTTATGGAATCAAGTAACATAAAATCCTTGACAGAAACATTTTTTTGCTTGGTTTACCGTTGTCTTGGTCCCATGGTGAGGCTTTTTGTTTTCTTTACATTGAGATGTAATCCAAGAGCAGGCTGTAGTCTTTGATTTTCATTAGTAAGTACTTCAATTTCTCTTCATTTTGAATAAGAATAGTTGCCTCATATGCATATCACAGAATGTTTAATAAGTCTTCCTCCAACACTACAGCATTTATCTTCATATAGCTCAGCTTCTCAGACTATTTGTTGAGATTGAGTTAACCCAGTTAACCGATACAATGCTGAAGTGTACCTTTACTGATTTTAACTCTGTAGCATCCCCTTGATCTATTGAAATAGTGACCTTTTGTCCAGAGAGCGTTTCCCCATGAGCATTTTTAACTGTTCTGGAACTCCCATTCATAGCGTGATTCACAAAACTGAATGTCTTTGTATAGTTAATGAAACACAAATATACATCTTTCTGCTAATCTCTGAAATAGCAGAAAATTTCTGAATATTGGGATAAAAAACCAAAAACAAAAGACACTATAGTAGTTACATAGTTTCCTGTCAACTTGAGGATGTTTAGATTAAAGGGGTGAAAGTTAGCCTGTCAATCAGGTTTAGCTTGATGACCTCATTTGGAGGGTTATTGAGATAAATAGTTCACTGGAGACCGGGCCCACTCTTTCTCTCTGGCTTTCTTTTCCTACTTTCAAGACACTGAAAGAGCTGGACTTGTAGCAACTTTTAGATGCTTCCACTACCTCTGGAATCACAAGACTTTTTACCCATTGGCTTGTGAGCTTTCTGCATTTGACATCATTGTATTCTCTGCATGAGTCTAAGGGGGAATTCATGGACTAGGAACAGACATATGGGCTAATATCAGAATTATGAGCTTAATCTAGACTGGGCTAGAGTGTTTCCACAATATATAATTGCTCTTGAATATAAAGCTATTTCTTATACATAAATTAACATCCCTGGATTTGCTTCTAGTCAACTTAGCGTAACACAGACACACTCCACATATCGGAAACTGAAAGAGTGCTAGAAAAATTCCTATAGTCTACACTTGCAGTAATGAAATATTCTATAGGCAAAATATTAAATGATGCAGGAAGCATCAAGAGAAGATTGATAGAATATTCAGAACTATAAAAAAAAACGCTAGTCAACATCCCACCATTTCAGGAGGTAGCATCTGAGGAAAAACCAATGGTGCTGAAGTAAGAAGTGCAAACTGAACTGAATGCATGAATCAAAATCAAGGCTCCAGGAACTGACAGACTGCCCATTGAAATGTTTTAGAAAGTTGGAAAAAAAACTAGAAACACTCAGTGATTTATGCCAGGAAAATTTGAAGACAACTCTTTGTCTTGGTGACTGGAAGATATCCATATTTTTGTCTGTCACTAAGAAAGCTGTGGGACAGAATTCTCAAATAATAGTTCAAAATCATTGATGTCACATGCAAATAAAATTTTGCTTAAAGTCATCCCGCAATGCTTACACCAGTGTATTGACAGGGAACTATCAGACATCCAGACCATATTCAGAAGAGGACATGGAACAAGGAATGTTCTTGCTGATGTCAGATGGATCTGGGTGCAAAGTAGAGAATCCCAGGAAGATCTTTACTTGTGTTTCATTAACTATTCATTACTTGTACATGGATCAAGAGGTGGTTTTACAGAATAGAACAAGGGAACACAGGGAAGTTATGTGTCTGGGCTGTATTCTCTCACCACACTTGTTCAATTCACATGTGGAGGAAATCATCCCAGCTGCTGGTCTAGGAACAAGCTTGCATTGATGACACAACCTTGCTTGATCAAAGTCAGCAGGACTTGAAGCACTTGCTGAAGAAAATCAGCAATTGCATCCTTCACTATAAAACGTACAACAGTTCTTCTAGGTGCGACTGAGTTGTCTCTGACCCATGGTAGTCCTGTGAACCGCAGAAGGAAATACTGCACCCTCTTGCACCAGCATTACAATTATTCCTATGCTTGAGCCCATTGCTGCAGACACCGTGTCAATCCATCTCATTGAGAATCTACTTTTTATGTGTGTGTGTCATCCTTCTCCTTTACCAAGCATCCTTGAATTTCATCAGCAAGTGCCTGAAGTCTTCCTCACTTTCAGCATTGACCTTAGTGTCATCTGCATATCGCAGCTTATTAGTAAGCCTCCCTGCAATCTTGATGACACACTATAGAATTCAGGTTCTCTGATTATTTGCTCAGTCTACAGATTGAATGCATAAACTTGAAGAATATAATCTTGATGTACAGTTTTTCTGCTTTTAAGACATGCAGTGGGACTGAGCCCCGCTGCCATAGTGGTTGTGTGCAGCACTTCGGCCCATGGGGTTGGCGCTTCAAATGCAGCAGCAGCTCTCCAGGAGCAAGGCTGGGCCTCCTACTCCCACAGGCAGTGGTGGAAGCATGCTTTTGTTCTGTTCAATCATTTGCGTCTTGATCCATGAACAAGTTCTTCAGGAGCATAATGAATTGTTCAGGAATTCCCTTTCTTCTCAAGCCTACCTATAGTTTGGTATGATTCACACTATTAAAGGCCTTTGAGTAGTCAGTAAAAGACAAGAATATATCTTTCTCTTGTCCTCTGATTTCACTCAAGATCCAGCTGACATCAGTAATGATATCCATTTTTCCACATCCCTTCCTGAACCCAGCCTACACTTCTGGTAGTTCCCTTTCAATATGCTGCTGCAATCATTGTTGAATGATTTTACATACAGAACCAATGATACTATTTTATAGTTTGAGCATTATGATTGATCACTTTTTTGTGTGTGGTTTTGAAAGAAAGTCATTTTATTTGGTCAATAGTTCTTTTTCTATCAGACATTTACTGAAAGTTTAGGAATACAGCTTTGTGATAAGTTCACCTAAATAAGGCTGGAGTTTATCTTAGTACTATTTATTTCCAAATATTTGAATCTGTAACAAGATCGCAAGGGGAATGTTCATCCTACTGGAGAAAATAAGTTACATTCCATCTATTTGATATATCTGTATGCAAACTATGTTAGACAGGGCTTTGATCACTTTTTTAAATAGGTACAAATATGAATCTCTTTCAGTTAGTTATAAGTAGCTATTTATTGAAATTTAAGACTATGAGAAGTACTAATTTTAGGATTTTAGAGCTGTAGGTGAATAAGAACTGCTTTTTGAAGAAAGATATATGTACTTGAAACTTTGAAATAGAATAATTACCAGCAGTAGGAAATATCATGTAAGATATAATGAGTGTGACAGTCCAGTAGGCTAGAGGAACAAATTTCATAGTCATGAATATCGATATAGGGAAAAGGTTTATATATATGAGAAATAGGACATTAAGAAAGCATCCCAATCCAGTCCAGTACAAAGTCATAAGTCGGATATTAACCCATATGCCCAATATCAGTCTATAAAATTTCCTTCCGACTCATGGAGTCACAGGTCAGTGGGTACAGAGTCCCGGCACTGGCAGGGGACTCCCCATGGCTCCTCACTTTCAGGGCTCAGGGTCCATCAACAGCAGAAGCAACTCATCGCTGGCAGTGGTCTCCATGTGGCCGCCCCAGCTTCAGAGGTCTGGCTCCATCAAAGCAAAGACTTGTAGTCTCTCCGCCTGCTCCTCCAGCTTTTCGGAAGCTGCCATCTTTTCTTTTCCATGATTCATGTCCCTGAGATTAACTCCCAACAACTGGGGAAGATAGCTTCTCATCTTAATGAGGGAAATATCGTGAGATTTCCCAGAAGTCTCAGGAGAAAGTCATGTCCACATAGAGGCCTCATTGGCTACTCAATGACTATCTCCAGATTAACAGGGTAGACTCCACCCCTACATTTCAATCATAAAATTAACATAAGCACATGACTGCCACAATGGGCAAATGGGAGAGTAGTAATAGAATGTTTTAAACAGAAACATGAAGCACCTGACTATATGGTGATCATTTAATATGGTTATCAATTAGGGTAGGAGATTAGATTGCAGGATTACCGAGAATAGAAAGCTGGAGACATTGGCTGGAGAACCAGATCATTGGTGTTGAGACTATCTTCTTAAATAATATGATTTTGTATAATGAGTGGTTTGAAAACTAAGAGAATATTTTAAGAAGGGGGATGGTATATTTGCATTTGTAAGAAAGTGAAGGAAGTGAGATGAGAGATATTGAAATATCCATATGACATTGTGGGCTCAGCGTAAAAATCCAGTGAATATAGTACTAGCAGAATTGTGTTTTTTTCAAGTATGTTTTAATGGAAAGAACAGGATGAGCATTAGTTGTGAGACTCCCAAGTGAAGGGGAGGTAAGTGCAATCAACTAAAGAATGGTTGGAATGAGGGGAGAAAGAGAACAATGACAAGGAAGTGGAGCTGAAATTAGGGATTCATTTTTAGTTTATTTAACCTGCTTCCTAATCTGGATTTGGTCAGTTATGTGGTTGCCTGACATTTAGGGTGGTACATTTGAGATTATTCGAAAAGACTTGTGAACATTGGAGAAAAGGGCTGATTAGGGAAGAAATCTTGAATGGTTTCAGAGCTGTACTAGAGGCTTAGCTGGGATTGCTTACATCATTGCTTCTTTCAGATGACGGAAGAAGCCTAACTCAAGACCATCTCACCCTAATATTGAAAGATCAGAGAAAGTTTTTCTGTCTACAGTGGGTTTCCTGTGGAGCGCGTGTTAACAAGGGACTGAAGAAATGTGGATCCTGCCCCCAATGTTCCGCATTTGTCACCTTGACCCAATCACTTTACTTGTCTCTAGCTCAGAAACAGCATCTGTCTGTCCTTTCTCTGGGTGGGGGAGAGAGGGGGGCAAGTACAGTAAGGGCAATTACTGGTAACAATGCATTCTTCTGAAACCAGATAAGCAATGCAACTAAAAATACCTGCAACTGTTTGATAATATAGTAAAATATTTCTAGTTGGTGCTATTGTTGCAGTTTTCCCTATTATTCTGAATACACTGCTCTGATGAGTTTACTGCAATCAGAGTGGGGGTGGACATTTAGTTCTTTAGTTTACATTTTCTGAAACTAATTATAATGCTCTTTGAAGTCATTTGGTTAAAAAATTGTTACAGTGAATCCTTTATTTTAAGGGACATACACATTGCTAAGTTTTCGAAGGAAAAAATTCTATGAACACCTAGAGACTTTCATGAAACTGTAAATCAATTAAAAGTCTTTTAATAGACAATTTCCAAATATAGGTCTTATTTTTTTTCTTTGATGTTGACTTTAATCACAAGAACACACCGAGCAGTTTGGAACTGATATCTGGCAAAGAGAGAAGAATTTTCAGATGTGGTTCCCTTTCCTCTAAGTGGGAGCTATCACTGCTCGTCCATAGAACAATGCTGATCCATGCTTTGGGACAGAAACGGTTGTAAAGAAGTACTCTAAACTCCTTTGGGTCATGGCAAATGATCACACATTTAGGTAATCCAGGCTAAATATTTATTGCAAACAGTCACCTAATCATTTTTCTATTTTAATCCTATATCATAGAAAGTATAGGAGAAAATGGCAGAGTGGTCATATCTGAAGCAGTCATCAGTCTTATAAAATGCTATCATGCAAGCTGCAGCGTTGTTTCTATAGCCAAGATCATATTATCCCTCCTTTTTCTTTCCTGCTTTGACTTGGAGTCATCAGAACTGAACACTCTCTGTTGATTTTATGATTGATCAACTGCAAGCTGAATAAGCTGATAGAATTCTTCAATGTCTTCATCACTTGCTTCAGTGGTTGGTGTACCCATTAGAAGAGTAGTCTTCCTTGTGTGCATGCAGATATCCTATCACACATGGCACTTTTCTTCAAAATATATCCTGAAATAATCTTTTTGAATACATTTCTCTTGAATTCACATTGCAAGCATTATAAACAACAGGACAGCCCTATTCATAAGGTCTATTCACAATATCTATTACCAATTCATTTCAGTTCACTCAGGCCTAAGATATTGACCTTCATGCATTTTATTTCATTTTTACAAGCTCTAACTTTCCTAGATCAATACTTAATGCATTCTAATTATTAATGGCTGCTTGTGGTTGGTTGATCTCATTTTATGTTTTGCTCCGTCAGCAAATGAAGATCCTAAAATCTTTACCTAAGCCATGAAGGTTGGCTCTCCTTTAAGGGGAAACACTTCTTCAATAGAATTCTTCCAACCTGAAGGATTCCTCTTCTGGGCTATAGGAAGTCAATGTTGTACTGTGTTTTATGAGACTTCCAGTGGCTAATTTTACAAGAGGTAAATCACATCTTGTTTCTTCCTAAACTTCTATTTTTCTGAAAGTTTGAGACCTAAGGACCCTGCTTATATTTGTAATTCTGGTGACAAAGTGTCCAGTGTCACAGCAACATGCAAACCCTCACAGTACAAGAACCTGACAGATAATGTGGATTAATTAGTATATTCCACCTCAATAAAGAAACAATCTCATCAGTAGATTTAAGGCACTGAACATTACTGATCAAAGACCACAAAAATTGTGGGATGTAACAATAGGCATCAAATAGGTATAGATTTTGATCCATGACGACCATTTCCAGATTCTCCTGTATAATCCACATTGGAAGCTTGGAAGCAGTGAGAGAGGAATGCAGGTACTAATGAAGGTTCCTATCTAGATTCGGAGATTTCAGCTCCTACCCAGGCATACTAGTACTTCATACCCATGCTTCTCTGCAGGGCCACTGAGGTGAAATTCTTTAGCAGTCACAGAAGCAAAATACAGGACGAATTTGGAAGGTGATTGGAAAATCAGGAGAAAATTAAACAACCAAATCCATGAATTTAAAACATACTCTTACAGTGATTGTGTGGATGATGGGTTAAAGAAGGCAAGAGTGGATTAGAGATATAAAGAGAAGCCAAATAGCCTTACCCCAAATCTATTCTAAAAGGATGAGTAGCATGGAACACGTTTAAGTAAGGAAGGAACAGACAAAATAGAAGGTATTTAAAGAATGTAATGATAAGTTAAAGTGTATTGCTACTAAGGTCTCAGCTCACACATGCACGAGTCTATTCCAAACAAAGCATTGAAACATGTGTCTTTTGTCAGTGCATGACTTCGGACAAGTCCTTTCAGTAATATGCTTGTTTTACTTTCATTAGGGTGTCTTGAAAAAAAAAAAGGCCCAATCAAAAAAGTCACTTCTGAGGGTAACAAGTGGTCCATTGAAGGCAGCCTAGAAGGTAATGGTGATTGATTTTTAAGGTCTCAAAGCTGTACTACCGATAGATTTTCTTATACATAGGATGATTGTGGGGGTTTCTTTAAAAGATATTCTAAAAAATTGAAAACCACATGGATGAGAATCAAAAAAGACAGGAAATTGTGCCAAAAATGTACTTATTTTTATCAGAGAAAGGTAACTATCCCATTTTCAAGGGTTTCAAGGGCTGACCGACAAGGATATCATTGAAAAAGTTTACTCCATTCACCCTGTAGCCCAGATCTTGTTCCACAAGACCTATTTAAAGTATCAAAGAGCAAAGATGTCATCTTGAGAACTAATGTGCCAGACTGGTGGTCATTTCGGCTGCCCCTCTGCATGGTAAAGCTGAACCATGAATAAGGAAGACTGAAGAACAATCTATGCATTAGAATTATAGTGTCAAAGCAGACTATTGAAAGGGCCATGAAGAACACAAATCTAGATCCTAGTCTTATGAAACTTATCCCTGCAAAAATGGATATCGTATATCCTAAAGTAGAAAGTAGGGAAAAGAGGAAGGCATTCAATGAGATGGACGGACATGGTGATGGCAAGAATGGGCTCAGGCATCACAATTGTGAGGAATAAACAAGACCGTTTAGTGGTTTGCTCAACGGACTATAGGGTTGCTTTGGGTTTAAGTGGACTTGAGGGCTGCTATTCTCCCTCAAACAGCACTCTCTGCTTTCACAACGAGGGTGTGTAGCCCTTCACAATAGCCATATGGAACTCAGAAAATGCTCCCATTTAACAGTGCGTAATGGAAGTCAATACATGGACATGCTGAGGATGGAGATGTTTAGTCACTACACATGACAAAGTTATAAGAAATACCCAAAGGGCGTGTCGCTGCATTACACGCATCAGCAAGAAGGCACTCTGCTCTCTCTGCTTGTGTGGGTCAGCTAATTCGATTGCCACAATCAAGGGTCCAGAGGCACTGCACATCACGAACCAGCTTCCTGCCCCCAAACACTCAGCTCTACTTGCTCTGTGGACCATGAAACCCACTGCTCTGTCTCATATACTAGCTCCTGAATCTACCATTCCTCTGATGTCATGGCTGCCTTCTGGACAATGGCAGTTAAGGGACTGTACACTGATCTTGTGGTCCAGAGAATGCACTTCACTCCTGGCTCTTAGTCAGACTGGCATCTCATGTCCTCATTCTAGGAGAACTTATTTTATATGCAGCAGAGTGCAATCATAATAAATCCTCTTAACAAGTACTCCTGATTGAATTTTGTCATTATCCTCCCTCACCTTCTCCTACCCAGACTCATCAAGGAAAGGACACTTTGTGGATGTTACAGAAATTAACTAGATAATCCTGATTAAATAATTCGCTACCCTGCAGCATTGTTCAAAGTGATCAGTAAACATAACTGAACACAGTCCAATTCTTCATGCTTCATGGCAACTAGTCATACTTCTCAGACTCTCCTTCTATTGGTAATTCCCTCCTCTATTTTGATCCAGGAGAAGATAGACTAATTGCTTTACCATAGATGACTATTTTCAAGTTTTTAAGGCATACAATGGACTAGGAGGTAGAACAGAAACACAAAATGCAATATTAGGCAAAATAGCTAGAATGTCCTAATATACTTGACCCTAAAACCCCAACCTACCCTTAGGTACTTGGTGATGTTTAAGTAGCCTCAGTCTCTACTTTTTGGTCATTGTAAAATTTCCTACAATAAGCTTTAAACCTTAAAACAAAAATATTCCCTAAAGTTTTCTTAAACATAACCAAAATTTAGCTTAACATGTAAGAATGTCTGCCTTGGACATTTCATGATCTAGTTAATTGTAATTGCAATCTAGCAATTACAGCTCAAAATATTAGAATGGAACCAGAAGAGATAGTGAGTTACGTTAAAAGGGTCATAACAGGTTGGATATTTGGATTGGGAATAGTTGTGAAATGAGGAATGTGATTAATGTCATTTAAAGGACACATAGAAATTATTGAAAAGATTATGCTCTGATATGTATATTTTCAAAAACAATGACAAAATAATTTTATTTAAAATAATTCCCTCAGTAGCAAATAGTAACTCACCTTAAGATGTTTGTGTTATAACAATAAGTGAACTATCATTTAAAGTTAAACTGACACTTAATGAAGGTATATATACCAAATAAAATCATTTGAAATTAGTGAGGTTGGCATTGGTTATTTTGAATCATACAATTAGATGGCTTACTGTATCATTCATGGATCCCTCATGGCGCAGTAGCTAGGTGTCAGGCTATGATTCACAAGATCTTCAGAAGTTCAAAGCCACCAGTAGCAGGAAGGTAGAAGACTGGGCTTTTTACTCCTATCCACAGATACAGTCTCAGAAACCCACTGGAGTAGCCTTGAGTCAGCATTGGCTTGATGGCAGTGAATTTTTGAATAATATACAAGTTAAAAACAATTTGAGAAATAGTTTTGGATTCATCCTTATAAAGGACACTTAAAGCTTTATCTTGAATTACAATGCTATTTATAATATGACAATTTCTATTCATTAGCAAGGAAGAGCAGTCAATAAAATTATTATTCAACATTTTAAACCATGTGTTAGTCTGGGTAAACTACAGAAACAAACACATAGACAAGCATATGGATAGAAAGAAAAGGTATATATACAAGAGGATATACAAGAGGAATGGGACATTGAGAAAACATCCCAGCCCAGTCCAGTTCAAAGTCATAAGTCCAATATTTGCCCATATGCCTGATATCAGTATAAAAAGTCTCCTCTGACTCACAAAGTCACAAGTCAGTGGGTGCAGAGTCCCAGCGCAAGCAGGGGTCTCCCCAGGACTCCTCGCTTCCAGGGCTCAGGGTCCATCAACAGCATCCAATGGTGGTAGAAGCAACTCAGTGCATGCAGGGGTCTCCACATGGCTTCTCCAGCTTCAGAGGTCTGATCCCATCAGGTAAGGCCATATGGCTTCTCTTCTGGCGCGTCCATCTCCTCAGATGCTGCCATCTCGGCTTCTCCGTAGTTCATCGTCTCAGACTAACTCCCAACAACTGGGGTAGATAGCTTCTCATCTTCAGGAGGGAAATATCACAAGATTTTCCAGGAGTCTCAGGAGAAAGCCATGCCAACACAGAGACCTCAATGGCTACTCAATAGCTATCTCCAGATTAACAGGCTAGACTCCACCCCTACATCTCAACCATGAAATTAACATAAGCACATGACTGCCACAAACCAATCACCAGGTTCAATGATGAAGAAGCTGAATAAATCTACCAGTTTCTTCAATCTGGAATTCATCATAAATGTAATCAAGATATATTGATAACTGGAAGGGAAAAGTTGGAAGATATGGTCCAGATGATATAAATATGGCTAATTATCTTATGATATAATTGTGAAAGGTAGCCCATTTCTTATTTGTAAATATATTTTCCATAAGCATTAATAGTGAATGATGTCTATTCCATGTCTGTCAGAGTAGTACTTATTGTGCTTCAAAAATTTTTAAATGGCTGATAGAGGGAAATAGATCACTACTAGGGCTTCTTTTTGAAGATGTACTGGGGTATTGTTAATAAAAAGTCTATTCTAGGATTTGACTTATGGTTGAATTGTTTGGTGATGATCTGAAGCAGCAGAGGTTTGTGTTCTAAATTATATGCTGTCAGAAAGTGTGAATAATTTTATACTTTCAATAAATTTCAGTTCCAGGGAAAGGACACTGGAAGGCAGATAACACAGCAATTGGGACAGAAGTAACAGTCACTTATTTAAACCAAGAGAACAAGTTTGTTGTTTCATGGATGCCCTGGTGTCCTTTTAGTGTTTAGATTTAGACACATTTAACTAGCTTTGCTGTGTCTCACCTTATCATGGACTGAGACTATGCTTATCTGAGGTTGACAGTCTGTGAAATTGTTTATATTCAATAAGAGAATCTCATGGTTTATCTGTGAGTGTCAGTAGATGGCCTTTCTTATTCCTTTCTTCTGTTCTTTCTCAGTTCTCAACTGTATTTTATCCTTCTTTACTCCTCATTTCAAATTGCTGGAGAACATTTTTTCCCTGTGTTATCAAAGTTGCTGAAGATCACATTCAAACCCATTTCCATGAGGTTGGCTCTGACTTAGTAAATTTATATGATTTATAAATTTTAAGTGTTATACTATATATTTTGAATTGGAACCTGTAACTTGAGCATTGATTGGATGTCACATGCATGTTACATTGTTAACCTCAGTTCAGCAATTCAAAATTGCCAGCTGCCTGGTGGGAGAAAGATGAGATTGTCTAATCTAGCAAAGTGTTACAGTCTTGGAAGCATTATCTAGGATCTCTGTGAGAAGGCAGCAACTTGATGACATTGAGTTTGTATCTGTCCTTTATTCAACATTTCTCAGTCTACCACTATATGTATCCTATATTACATGAATTTCCATGAGTACATTGAAAGTCTACAACCACAGGATTTAAGAAGAATGTATATAACTCTTTTATGTTGTGGATTTTCTGTAGCTAACATAACTTCATTATCACCACACCTATCACCACCTACCCTTCTAATGTTTCTTTAGACAAGAACCCTCTTTCCTCCCTGGTTCCAATTTGTCAAGTTGCATTTTCTCAGAGGAACTCCAGTGTTGTTTGGAAAGTAAAAGACAAATGTGCTTGGTGCTTCTTTGGGAGTGATTGCATATTTATACTGGAGGATAACAGGAGAATCTTATCATCTACCTGGGAGTGTCAGTAGATGGCCTTTTTTCATTTTTCACTGCTTATTTTTGAGAAATATATTTTATTTTTTGCATAATTATAGTAACATTTTGAGAAATACCTAAAAAACACTCTTAATCTCCTATAAAGTGAGGGGTGGCGGGCTTTTCAGATATTATTGAGAATTGCAGTAAGTTTTTGTTGTCTTTGGAAGAGTTTGGCAATGATGTACTTCTATGTTACAAATGAGATCTTCAGTATATGCTTTGATAACCCCCAAACTGCAGTTTATCTATTTTATTTTACAATTATTCCCCAAATTATTCTAGCATTCTTATTATCTTTAATTTATATAGTGTACACTCTGTTCCCTCAATCCTTAGTGTGGCTCTTTTCCTTTTTTTTAATCCAAACAAACACAATGCCCACAGGAAGTCTCATGCTATGTTCAAAGAAAGTTACCCTTATACCTTATGTTAATCAACTTTCTCTATGTAGTTCATTGTTGGTACAATACAGAAATCATGAGGTAGGCATGCTAATTAATAGCCTCTGATAAAATATGAGCCAGACAACTCCATTCAGATATTATGTACTACTGATATTATTATGATTTAGGCACCTGGAAATATTATCTAGATAGAAATATTACATGAATCTAAAATTTTCATAGGTGAAAATATTTGCTTATAAAACTTATGTGGTTGTGCATTGAATATACATGGTAATGTACTTACTCCATCATAAGATTCTGCTACAAAGTGAAAATCTATAAGCACAAGATGAACAGAATATAACAAAATTTCTTGAGAAAGTAACAAAAGAAATCCAAAATAGCTGGATTTCAAATCAAAAGCGAACAGTAAAGAGAACCCCTAATTTAACACAATCTCCAGAGGCTCAAAGAAATTTGTTTCTTATATACCTCTTGAAGCTTGGATAAATATATGTATAAAAAGCACCCAATTTGCCAATTTGACTCCTAAACTAAATTATAAAATAATAAATCCTTATTCGGTGAAGAAAATAAGTAGATTTCTGAACTAGTATACAGGAGACAAATTTAAGTGTGTGTAATATATGTATATTTATGCAGTATTGGTTTTTTGGTGGCAGAATGTATGGGGAAGACCTAGTTGGGTTTAATGGATGTTACACATTCTGCCCAGTCACCACCCTTTGCTATAAAAAATTCATATGTTATCTGATGCTGAACAGACTAAAATGGACCACAAAGAAAGGGATGGTCATCTACTTCTGAAAAATCAGTGGATGAGAATCTTCTAGATTAAGACCATCCTCTCTGTAGCTTGTGATATGGAGAGCACATGATAAGGCTGTATTTTGTAACATTGTGCAAATGATCGATTGCCATGACTTGACTGGACCCCACGATAAACAACATTGCATATTTATATAAAATGATAAAAGCATTCCGTGGCTCTCAGAACACATTCTTCAGATGGAACACAGAAAATTCAGAATCTGACCAAGCTGAAAGGTTAAACATAAAGATTTTCTTAATGAAATCACCCAGCCAAAACCTACAATTAACTTACTCATATGTTGACCTTTCAAAAAACCTTTTTGAATGCAACACTTAAATATAATGAGCTGACCAATGGTTGACAGATATATGAATAAATTATCTAATATGGAAGAAACAGGGAAAAACCAAGAAACACACACAAATAAAAGAAGGCAGAAAAAAAAGTAAATCTCTAAGCAAACAAGAAAATGGCAAGCCCATAATATCCAGTCGGCTCCGTCTGGTAGAGAGATGGTAGTGCAGCTTACGCAAGTAGACTGTAATCTTTAGAGAAACCTGCCCCATCCTTCATCCACATTGTGGCTGCTGGGTGTTCACATTCACTGTGTTGGTCAGCATTTGAGGGCTTAACCTCAAATTCAAGTGTACATCTTGATTCAAGTGTACATCTCAAGAAATAAATAATTTTTTTCATCAGATTTTTTAAAAGTATGGACTAAACTAGTATAGTCAAAATAAGCACTGATATAAGAAAATAGAATATGGAGAGTCTAAACATGTTCAACATCTAAACAGATCCAGCCCTCAAACTCCATGCAGACTCAAGCAATAACACAGGACAGAGTATAAATGCCCCCTGAGCTTCCCATACTGTAACTGTTTACAGGAGCAAAAGTCACGACTTTCTTCAGCAGAGTGGCCTCGTGGTTTTGAACTGTCAACATTACAGATCATAGGACAACATGCTGACCTGTACACTGGCATTCCATAAAGAAAGAAGGAATACCTCTTACCTGGTCCCTATGACTCCTCATGATCACAGCAATTTGATGTGCTTCTTCCATGTGGACTTGTTGCTTCACTGCTAAATGGTGGGTTATGGAATTGGAAGGCTTTAAGACATCAAATGCTATATCTTTTAATAGCAAGGAACTGGGTAGTGAGCATCAGCAGACACCTAACAAACAAAAGCACATTGTTGAGAATGAGGGGGGTTGAAGCAGAGATCCAAAGCCCGTCTGTAGACAGTGAAACCATCCCCCCACAAAGGGGACACGGGGCAGGGATGAGTCACGAGGGTGCAGTAAAGCATCAATGAAATACACTATATTCCTCTGATTCCTTGAGGCTTCCTCACCCCCAATACCATGACCCCAGTGCTGTTTCTCACTTCAGACTACATCAGAGTATGTACACAGGTACAGAAAGGAATGGGAGCTCACAGCACACCAAATCCAGGAACAGGAATGGGAATAGTGATACGAGAAGGGTAGGGGGAAGTTGGGAAGAGAAAGGGATAAAGGGAGAACCAATTGCAACGATTGACACATAATCATACACCCCTCTACAGGGTGGAAGAATAACAGAAAACATGGAGGAAGGGAGAAAATGGCAGATGTGGGAGATGAAAATAATAACAATGTACAGTCTATCAGTGGGTTATGATGGTGAGTGCGGGGAGAGTGGGGAAGAGCTGATTCCAAAGACTCAATAGAAAGCAAACGTCTAGCAAAGAATGAGGGCAACATGTGTGCGAGCAGGCCTGGTTCAATTGACGTGCGGATTGAGATAAGAGTTGTACGAGCCTCCAATAAAATATATTTTTTTTAAAAAAAGAAGAGATAAAAGTGGAAAGAAGACTACAAATAAATATGTAGCCTTCTTTGTTTACCTGGAGTGTTTCCTAGATTCAAATGATCTATAAAATACCCTCAGAATGAATAAAAGCATGTTTCTAACAACACACATCATTGTAAAATGTTAGTCTCACAAGTACAATAAGCAACATTGTGATACAGTGAGAAAAGAATGACATTGTCAAATATTTCATTTGACTTGTATCCACAATGAATGACAATGAAGCATATGCTCCAAAAGTATGCACCCTCTTCCTGGCTAGTTCCCAAAGAATGGCTGCAACATGAGTTGAAACAACGTAGTGTTGAAGGCGACGCAGGGCCAGACAATGTGTCACCCTAGAGGTGGAATTGACTGGAAGGCACCTTATGGCAACAGATCCCATAGACTAATTCATATGTAGAACCTGCATTATGCAAAAAGGGTTCTATAAGGTCATAAAATGGAGGATGCCTACATTACACAACTGAAAAATTGCATCGATGCTTAAATGCTACATCCCTGATAATCATGTTCCCGCCCAGCTGACACAAAACCTCAACCCTCACAGCTAGGGTCTTTCACCTACTTGATTGGAATCTTGCCATTGCCATTCCTGACTGCGAGAGGGACATTTCTAATACTTAAAAGAGTCCAAGAGTAGATGCTTTACTGTTATCATAATGTGAAATGTCAGATAATGAAATAGTTCACAAGTGAGGGAGTGGTGTAATGCAATTATGCACATTTGCTGCAAAAGAAATCTTTCAAGTGTGATCATCAAAGTTGTTCTGTGAGGATTAAGGTATGTGTAATCCAAGTCCTGGGATTTTCTTTCTTTTCATTTGCAAGTGAAAGGTGGATGATAAAAGGGGAAACTACAGAAGAATGGACTCGTTTGAACTGTGGCATTGGCAAAAGCTTACAAAAGTACCTTGGACTGACAGAGAAACAAACAAATCTGGTGTGAAATCAATACAGCCAGCATGTAAGCAAAGATGCTGAGCAGGAGGAACCTGTCCCTGGACCAGGGGGTATGCTTGGTAAAGTAGAGTGGTTGAGAAAGAGAGGCAGACCTTCAATGAGACAGACAGATACAGTGGCTGCCACAATGAGCTCAAAGAGTAAGGCTTGTTGGGCTGGCACTTGTCTGGGCATTGTGCCCATAGGTTTGCTGTCAAATTTCAGGGATCCGAATGCCTTCTAACTTGTCAACCACAAAACTGGGAATTATAAGACAATAGAGTAACAGAATAAACAATTTCGATGTACTGAAAAATAGATGTGAATATATAATATCATACGCATGCATCTTTGTGTGTATGTAAGGAGCTCTCATCATGTGATGGTTCCACATTTCCTGCTAAGTGAAAGGAGACAAAGGATCTCTTTATTAAGTCTTAAAGGAGACAAAGTCACAGAAGCATCATCTTGGTGAAGGGAGGTCACCAACTAGAGATTGAAAGGGCATCTAGGCTTCACAATTGAGACCTGAGGTAAACAGGGAATGGAATGTGTTGAGGAAACTGTCGCAAAAACATAATTGGTGGGAGAGCAATACATCTCAGTTAAAGGTGAGACTTTAAATGAAAGGAGCGGCCCGTGATTAGCACACGTACATTGTTAGCTAGAAGGGCTTACAAGGTTAGTCCACAGCTTTCCATCTAAGGCAGTCAGGGCCCAACTGATAGGGCATGATTCATGCTGGTGCAACTGCTCAGGTCATCCCTTGTCTGATGTCCTCCATCGAGGACCCACTGAGGCAATCCCTTAATCTACTCTCCCAGGCCTGGTCTGTGAGGGCAAGAAGATCTGTAGCCTGGTTAATGGTCAGAAGACGCTCCATGGAGGCTTCATTTCTGTGGGGACTCTACAAATGGATTTTGAGTTTTCACTACTGTTCATAAGTTTTGCAAGCCAGGATACTCATAATTCAAGCTTTAATACAGGTGTCATCAGCTAGTTGCCAACTAGAAGGAAGGGATTGACTGGAAATTTGTCTCTATAAAGATTTCAGTCTAGAAAATGGCACGAAATAGTTCTACTCAGTCTTATAGGTCACGGTGAGTTAGAATCAATTTGAAGGCATATTATATAAGTATGTCCTTAGGTGCCATGATTGGGTGTTTTTCTCCACAACAGAGAACACTTCCCAGCCCTGCCCCAAGCACCATGCTCACAAGGGTTGTGGCCACTGTGCCCATCCGCCTTAGTGAGGACCTTCCTCTTTTTCACTGCCCCTCGGCTTTCGCAAGCCTGATGCTGGTCCTCAGTAACTGGTCTCTCCTGATAACAGGGACATGAGAGGAGGTCTCCATCCCTGTCGCTAGGGACAATTCTGACTCTGATGAACCTTGGTCCTCCAGATAGCATCTTTGTTTTCAACACTTTAAGGAGGTTTTGTGTTTTATCCAATTTAATACATTGTTTGGTCTCTTGACTACCATTTCCACATTGATTGTAGAATCAAGATTGATGAAATCTTTGACAATATCACTCTTTTCTCCTGATGTTACTTATTGATCCAGTGTGAAAATTTTGGTTTTCTTTTACTGAGTTATTATCTATACAGAAGGCTGAAGTCCCTGATCGTTATCAGCAAGAGCTACAAGTTTGCTTCACTTTCAGCAAGCAAGTATAAATGCATCTAAATTATGTAAAGGCACATGCCACAAAGACCATTTAAAGTATACCAGTAATCTAGTTCATAAACTTCTGCATATTTGTTTTTCTATGGATGCCTTTCTGTACAATAAAATGTATGAAAGTATGATAAAAATGTGTGGAAAATGGGAACAAAATATAGAAAGCAAAGTGGAAGCTATTTTTTCCCATAAAAAATCATTATAATATTACTACCTTTGAAAACAATGTGAAGGCCATGTCTGGTCTCCTTGGTTTTTCCTATTAATATGAGGCAAAAGTCAGAAATGCCTCTCCTCTCCATCCATTGTTTTCATTTATTTTGATACCAGCTGTTATTCCCACAGAACTCTTCTTCAGTATTCATTCAATAATTTGCTGCGATTGTCACACAAACTCATAGACAATACTCACAATTAAGGTTTATTTATTATGGAAGCTAACAGGTTATCACGAGCCAGATTCAGAAAGCGTTAACGATATACTTACGGGTCCACCTGTTCTCAGCTAGCAGCCAGTCTCTCTCTGGTCCTCATCCTGTAAGCCATGTGGTCTGGCCTGTGGCCAGGAAATCTATCTGTTTCTCTGCCTCAGCGTCTCAGAGTCTTGATACTGACATATCGTACGGTTTCCTTGTCTTTATCATCTGATGTCTGTCTGGTGTCTTTGCTCTAAGCAGTGGTCTCGCTGCTGCATCCTCTGGTCTCCACCGTGATCACTTCAGACAGAGATCTCAAATGTGCTCAACTGGTGGCTCCTTTTGCTTCGTCGTCCTGGGATTTCCTCTGTGCTTCACTCTAGCTCTTAATGGTAGTGAGAGAGGGCTGGTTGTTGGCTCTCTGAAGAACAGGCTCTAAAGCAGCGATTCTCAACCTGTGGATCGCGACCCCTTTGGAGTCAAAGAACCCTTTCATAGGGGTTATCCAATTCATAACAGTAGCAACAATACAGTTTTGAAGTGGCAACGAAAAGGATTTTATGGTTGGGGAGTCACCGTAACTTGAGAAACTGTATTAGAGGGACACGACATTATGGAAACAGAAGATGATGATTTTTTTTGACACCTCATGGTAAATGGAAGACTCAGGATGCTTCTTATCTTAATCCTCCACTTAAGCTTAGCAGAAAATATCCCTCGAAATGGAACTGTAAACACAAGCATAAAGGATAGACATTGTAATAGAACACATACGGGACTATCCCTAGAAGAGTCGTGTTCCTTGACTACATATATCTCATGTCTCTGTATACTTTAAAATCTGTTAACATAAAATTTCTATTAAGTAAAAAGTAATCTGAAAATAAATGCTGGTTAAAATTAGAACTGCTAAATGTGAAGAAAAAAATTCAAATTCTTTAAAAGAGGTGTTTCTCTCACAAGTTTCCCCAAACTACTTTACACTCTAGTTGACCAAATTATTTCTCACAGAAGATAATTATATACATTTCACCCTACTTGAAGAAATGTCATGGTGATTCACATGCAGTCAGTTCCTTCACATGAGGCTAGACAGAATAATGAGCACAGCAGTGGTAGTTATTGCTATTAATAGCTGTAAACCAATGTAAAAGTGAATGTCTTTTTTTTTTTTTTGTGAATGTCTTTTAAGAAAATAAAGGCATGGAAACATATTAACCAGAGTATTCCATTACTAATCCCCTACTCCCGGAATCATCCAGTGCTTAAATTTGTCCTGGCTTTTTGAACAGGATAGTTGAGTAAGTTCTAACTTATGATCAAACCCAGCATGTTACTGTTATATATTTTTAATGGGCTCTGTTTGAATTTGCTGTTCCTTTGGCAATTGACCATCTGATTTAATTTTGTTTTCATTAAATTTTTGTTTGTGGTACATTTCTTCCAAAAAGTGTATCTGTTCTTAAGTGTCATAGCTAAAAAACTAAGTGCTAAGAACAAGCCTTAAAAATTCATGGCCACTAGTTAAAAAAAAATCTTCTCTATGGCCACTAACAAGAAAAAAAAAACTTCTCTATATTGTCTTTTGTTTTTCTAATCAGATATAGATTATGTTAATCTTAACATCAGAAATTCCACATCCATATTTTCATCAAACATTTCTTTCTCATGGTGTAGCTGAACTTAAGCAGGGTTCCTTATTTTTGTAATATGTACAACATTTCTTCTTTTCCTTCTATTGTGAAGATAAAATTCTCTGTGAAAACACCAGAATCCAACTATCTGATCATTCTTGTCTCTATCATTTGTTGTCCTACTGACAAAAAAACAAAAGAGGTCATGAGAAGCAGATTTGCGTAATCTAATATGTCCTTCGATGTCTTGACTATTGTTTCCATGGGCATTGATTGTGTACACAAGCAAGATGAAATCCTTGGCAGTGTTAATGTTTTCTCCGTTTATCATGATATTCCTTGTTGGTCCAGTTGTGAAAATGTTGGGGTCTTTTACAGAGAGTTATAATCCAAACTGAAGTCTGCCTTCTTTGATCTTCATCAGAAAGTGCTCCTAACTTTCAACAAGCAAAGATATGTCAGCTGAAAACCTAGTGTTTCTAAATTTCTCATAGCCATTCTTTACAAAAAATGTTTTTCTCATACTGTGTTAGTCTGGGTAGACTAGAGGAACAAATTTCATAGACATACATATAGATATAAGGAAAAGGTTTATATACAAGAGGAATAGGATATTCAGCCGAGTCCAATTCAAAGTCATAAGTCCGATATTAACCCATACACGCGAAATCAGTCTATAAAGTCTCTTCTGACTCACAAAGTCACAGGTCAGTGGGTGCAGAATCCCAGTCCTGGCAGGGGTCTCCACATGGCTCCTCACTTCTAGGGCTCAGGGTCCATCAACAGCAGAAGAAACTCATCGCTGGCAGAGGTCTCCATGTGGCCGCCCCACCTTCAGAGGTCTGAGTCCATCAGAGCAAACCTGTGGGATCTCTCTGCCGGCTTCTCCAGCTTCTCAGACTCTGCCATCTTGTTTTCGTCCATGATTAATCGTCTCTGACACTAACTCCCAACAACTTGGGAGATGGCTTCTCATCTTCACGAGGGAAATACCCCAAGACTTGCCAGAATTCTCAGGAGAAAGCAATGCCCACATAGAGGCCTCATTGGATACTCAATGGCTATCTCCAGATTAACAGGCTAGACTCCACCCCTACATTTCAATCATAAAATTAACATAAGCACATGACTGCCACACATACAAACTTCAATAAAGCTATGTTCCTGAAAATATATGCTGTATCTTCTGATCTGTAAAATGTCTAACTTTCTTTGAGAATCCAATGAAATGTTGCATATAAAGAACTTATCTTCATTCGAGCAAGTTCATGTATGCATTCCTTATGACTCACCTATGATTGCTCTAGATGAAAATTACTTGATCCAAATTTTCTTTTGTTATATCCCCCTTACCTTTTACCAGTACAGTGCTAGCAGCACTGTATGCTTTCCTTGTTACTCATAATGTAAAGCTTTACTGAGTATTTCTAGCTCTTATGTCTAATGAAAGTGACTTGTTACCAGATCTTCTGATGGTATCCATTAAATTGATCCTTAGCAATTTATAGTTAGTAAATCCCTTCCAATTTTTTTCTCTTTTTATTTTATTTGCATTGCCGTTCCTCACTTTCCTCTTTTAAAAGAATCATTTTATTGGGGGCTCTTACAATGCTTATCACAATCCATACATCCATACATTGTGTCAAGCACATTTGTACACCTTCTGCCATCGTCATTCTCAAAACATTTTCTTTCTACTTGAGCCCTTGGCATCAGCTCCTCATTTTCCCTTCCTTTCCCCTTTCTCCCTCACTCTTGAACCCTAGGTGATTTATATTATTATTATTGTTATATCATATCTTACACTGTCTGATGCTTCCATTCATCGACTCCTCTGCTGTCCATCATCCAGAGATGTTATAGTTAGATCCTTGTAATAGCTCCCTCTTTCCACCCCATCTTCACACTACCCTCCCAATATTTCTGTTATCACTACTGGTCCTGAAGGGTTCATCTGTCCTGGATTCCCTGTGTTTCCGGTTCCCATCTGTACCAGTGGAAATCCTCCAGTTTAGCCAGATTTGTACGGTAGAATTGAGATCATGATACTTTAGGGAAGGAAGCATTTAAGAATTAGAGGAAATATTTATGCTTCATGGTTGCTACTAAGATAGCAGATAGACTTTGGGACTTCTTCAATGCAAGAAGACTTTTTTGTTCTATTATACTGACATTCCATGATTGTGTTAGTCCGGGTAGACTAGAGGAACAAATTTCATAAGCGCACATATGGATATAAGGGTACAGTTTATATATTAGAGAAATAGGACATTAAGCAAGTATCCCAATCCAATCAAGCACAAAGTCATAAGTACAATATTTACCCATATGCCCTAAATCAGTCTATAAAGTATCCTTCCGACTCACAAAGTCACAGGTCAGTGGGTGCAGAATTCTGGCGCTGGCAGGGGTCTCCCCATGGCTCCTCGCTTCCAGGGTTCAGGGTCCATCAACAGCATGCCACTCCAGCTTCAGAGGTCTGGTTCCCTCAGGGCAAGGCCGTGTGGTCTCTCTGATGGCTCCTCCAGCTTCTCGGACACTGCCAGCTTGTCTTTTCTGTGATTCATTGTCTCTGAGACTAACTCCCAACAACTGGGGAAGATAGCTTCTCATCTTCATGAGGGAACTATCGCGAGATTTTCCCCAAGTCTCAGGAGAAAGCCATTCCCACAGGCTAGACTCCACCCCCACATTTCAATCATAAAATTAACTTAAGCACATGACTGCCACAATGATGCTCACCTTCCTGATATTACTGCTGGAGACAAATGGGTGCATAAGCAAATGTAATGAAGAAAACTGATGGTGGCCAGCTATCGAAAGATATAACATCTGAGGTCTTAAAGGCTTGAAGGCAAACAAGTTGCCATCTAGCTGAAAAGAAACCAAGCCTACTATGGAAGAAGCACACTAGTCTGTGTCGCATGAGTTGTTGAAGGGATAAGTTTTCAGATTTCAAAGAAGAAAAAAAAACCATATCATTGTGTGGTCACCTTCCTGATATGATAAAGGAGGACTGGTGGGAGCATGAGCAAGTGTGGTGAAGAAAGCTGATGGTGTCCTGCTATCAAAAGCTATTGTGTCTGGGGCTGAGCCCCAGTGGCGTAGTGGTTGTGCGCGGGACTGCGGCCCACTAGGATGGAGGTTCGATTCCAGCTCCACGGAGCAAAGTCTGGGCCTCCTACTCCCACCACCTGAGGGCAGTGATGCCCCTCCCCCCCCCAAAAAAAAAGAAAGAAAAACAAAAGCTATAGTATCTGGGCTCTTAAAGGCTTGAAGGTAAACAAGTGGTCATCTAGTTCAGGAGCAACAAAACTCACTATGAAAGAAAAACACCAGCCTGTGTGATCAAGTGCTATGGAAAGAATCAGGCTTCAGACATCAAAGAACAAAAAATCACTTACATATCTCTACTCAAAACTATATCGTAAAAATGATTCACAAAACTTTAACTATTTTCACAGAGCTTTAAATATTTATTTAGCACTTTACTAGATATGTAACTATGGAGACTTACATATTCTTTCTGACCTCAAAATAACTTGACTACTTCCTAAAGCCATTTTTAGATTTAACATAAAATGTTACACGTAAAGTGTCAACATAAAAATATTGCATGATATCTGATACATCTGATGAATTTGATAAATGTCAGTGCTCTGTGGAAAATAAAAACTCAATGATAAAATATAGGGAATGCAATTTGACATATAATATTTTGAAAAGAAATTTAGATTTAGAAGAACTGACCCCATAATTGAGGGTTGGGGGGAAGCACACATGTATTAGAAGGAACATGTAATGTTATCATTACAGTGGGTCTATTCATTGTGAATATATATATATATATATCAGTTTATATGTAGTTAAAGCAACGATTATAGCTAGAAAGCTAGATAAGGTGATGATAGATAGATAGATAGATAGATAGATAGATAGATAGATAAATTCTGTCAATTGATGCTGATTCATGGTATCCTATGTCCAGCCAAACATGTAATGTATGCCTCTATTATTTTTGTATCTTTCCTTAGGGTATCAGTCAGTTCCTGGGTAGCACAAATAGTTCAAAACTTAAATGTGTGTCTGTGTAAGAGATAAAGGGAGAAAGATGCAGAGAAGAGAAGGGAAGGAGGGAGGGAGAGAGCGATATCAAGAGGGCAGAACTGCATATTTCTATGGAGATGTACAGCAAGTTCCCCTCTTTCTAATTAATGGATCGAGGAATGAGGTCATGGAAGGATTTCCATGGGAATCTCAATCTCTTTTCTCTTCCCCTCATTATTGTCTTCAGGGCTTTATCTTTACATAGATATTCCTAAATATAAGTCTCTTCTGTCCCTACAAAATTATACTATGATCTTTCTTAGATACGGTAAGTGAAAAAATGTAGTGGTCTATTATTTTGTGAGAAATGAAGGAGTCCTGGTGGGGAGGAGCTGTGGTAGCGTACTGGTGACTACAGGAGGGGTCTCGAACTGCGCACTGTGTAGATCACAGGAGTTGAGCTGGCAGTTCGAAGGCACTATCAGCTACATGGGAGCAAGACTGGTCTTTCTGGTCGCATAAACAGTGGCAGACTTGGCAACCCAGAATAGGCACTCTCCGTCAGTCAGCATGGACTCGAGAGCCCCTAGCGAGTCTGATTGGTGGTGTGGTTGGTGGGGTATGCGTTGGGCTTTTCAAACCCTTCTTGCTCCCATAAAGATTTAGAGTCATAGAAACTCCCAGCGGCAGTTCGATTTTTGTCCTGTAGGATCACTGTGAGTCAGAATTGAATTAGTCGCAATGCGTTTGAGACAAGAATTGTCAATTTAAGCAAATTGATATTTCTTTTGGGTCACTCACAGCTGTCCCAATTAGATAATTTACATTTCCAAGTATCCCCAAACTACATACAGCTTATTTTACAAGTTTTCCTCGAAAGTGTACAAAAATGGGTTCCTTTGGTCACATTCCTTTAAATAACTTCCCGCTTACCCTCCTCACCGTATCAAATTGGCTATCAAATTATGTTAAGATTCTGTCTAAAGTGAAGCTAAAAACCTATCTTAAATTTTTAATGACTGTCCATCAAATAAAGTAAAAATTTCTGTCTAAGCCATTCAATCATATTTGTCCCGTATATTTTGGTTCAACAATATGATGAACCTTCCAAGAAGTCTGCATTCTTTTCTCTCTTTGTGACTTTGGTTTAGCTCTTGTTCCCACATGAAGGATGTCATCCTCTCTGCTGGTTGAAATCTCTTTATTTCAAAGCCAGTGCACATTGTAAGAGTGTAGGTTCTCGCAGGTACTCGGGAACCCTCACATTTCTGTGTTTACATATTTCCTTGTTCAAAACTTTTGTACCAAGTAGCATATTATGCTTTCTACCATAGTACTGCCATCAAATAGACTTTTGATTCTTTAATGCCAGGGATTAGGCTCTGTTCACTCCAAATCTCTTTCATGATCACAATTGGTACTTTAAAATACTGGACACTAAATAGAAAATCTGTAGGTTTAGCATGGATTTAAAATATTGAAGCACTATTCTTACAGAGGTTTAGAGGAAACGTGGGCTTTTTTTTTTACACCTGTTATAGAAATCCATGCTGATCACATTTAAACTGTTTGATGAAATTCACTGCTCATTTTCAATCTGCCAGGACAAGCAAACATGGTGCCTGCTCGGTTTGGGTGGTTCATTCATATGCGCATCCCCAAATCCCATCATCTTGTTCTAAGTCTCAGCCTCATTGTGTTCTGGAGTTTACTCTTTGACCTCTTCCTTATTTCTTCATACTTTCAATGGGTACATGAACTGCCTCTTGCTGTCACTCATGTGGTTCCATTTATTTCTTTCAGGGAAATTCTGTATTTCATTGGCATCAGCAAAAAATAAGGGGGGGGACACAAGGAACACAATGAGGCAAACCACTTGACATATTTCTGCAGTTAATAACATGGCTTGCATGAAGCCTTAGACATTATATTAGGCTGTTGGTGAGGACAGATCTCAAGGGAAATTACTGGACTGAAGGATAGTTAATAAATAAGCATATGGTTTTGTCTTCTGCCACAAAACTATCATCCCTTCAGGGTATCTGTAAACAACTTGCTTTTCAGAGGACACTGAGAGAAAGCAGTTTTTGCTTAAATAGGGTTTGCCCTTATTTTCCTTGGGAAAACAGGAGTTCCAGGAAGTTTTGTAAGATTGTCATTTCCTATGGTACTGTCATGACGAATTTAGGCAGATAGCATCCAGGATGCAGGTGTCCGGGTCACAGGAAATAAAAGGGAAGTTCAAAAGCACTCCTCCCAGAGCTACTTATCTTATATCTCTATTAGCATGTCATGGGAAGTCTCTATGTGAGCATATGCTGGAAATTAGGCAAATTATGAATCGAGCATCAGGAAAACGGAATCAGTAAGAAAAAATATTACAGGACGAAACTTTGTTGAGTCATTTCAAAAGGAAAGGGAGTAACTATACTGCCTTTGTTTAAAACATTAATTTATTTTGAAATAATTTCACATTTCTGAAAGTCATGAGGATAATGAAAATTCCCGTGTGCCACTCACCGACAGACTCTTTGGAAGTGTTGCGTGAGTCATATGCTTAACAACAAAAGAAGCTGGTTAACACGTGAACTGAGCTCTCATCTGTTTAGTCTCCTTTCACTGCAGAGCCTTTCTTAATATTTCCCTGATTTCACAATCTTCATGTTTTTCAAAATTCTAGGGCAGGTGTTATGTCGACTATTTCTCAATTTACACTTGTCTGACGTTTTCTCACGCAGAGCCCCAGTTTATTCTCTTTGGCAGAAGTCTCAGGGAAGTGATACTGTGTTTTTTCAGTACATCCTATTGGGTGGAACAAAATGCCTTTGGTCCTACTGTAGTTGTTTTAACCTTAATCATTTAAAATGCCACCTGGCTGTTTTCTGTACTCTTTTACCCTCTCTAATTAACATGTATATTGTACTGAGAAAATTGGAAATGATATGGACGTTTCATTGCTCATTACATTTCCCACCTTTAACTGTGTTCTTTTCCTGGATTTGTGGCAGTGGGAGGATGGGACAAAAGTGGGGAAACTATGGGGGTTTCAGTTGGAAAACTCCAGACTAACCAGGTTTACACGCATCTTGGCAAACTGTTGATGAAGGGGCTGTGTCCTCAGTAACACATCTGTCTTGTTCTGGGATGATACCTTAGAAAAGGAGCTCCATGGGAAAAATACTTTAAGGGCAGCCTTTTTTCAAATTTTCCACAAAACTCAAGTGGAAGTTTCTCAAACAGTTTAAAATTTACACAAGATTATGGAAGTTATGCCCCACATAATGCATCATCTTTTAGATGAATCAAGCTTTTAAAAGCCCTCAAAAAATGAGCCACATGAGGGAAGGTTGTTAACCTTGACCAAGAGGGAACCTGGCAGATGCTGGTAGAAGAATTTAGACTCCTCATTGAGGGGATAGCCACTGGCCTTGGTATGGTCAATGTCATAGAAACAGTTTGGCCTCAGCACACTTTCAATTTGATGTTTGCTAAAAGTGTTGCATGTAAATCAGTTACTGACAAGAGGTGATCTCTTTATCACTCTTCTTAGCAAGATTGAAATGAATGGGACAATTTTATTGAATGCATTGTAACCAAGAATTAATTTAGATTTACCAATAGGATGCTGAAAGCCAGGGCATTCAAAACCACAAGTTTCAAATAGAGGCCTTGAAGTCAAATGAACACTTAGGTGTGCTCTTTAATAGTAGTGGAGGCATGCTGTGCTTGTTCATAATTGTGTCATTCTATGCCTGCATCCTTTCAGCTAAACCTCCATTCTCTGCCAAGGATAATATGGCTTTCATTATTTTTAATCTATTTTCATCTTTACTAAATTATTCTATGTACGCATTGTCCCAAGATTGCCAGGCTGTCCTCACCTTTTTATCATGATGCATCATGTTTGTATGGATGGCCATTATCTGCCACTCTCCTCACCTCCCTCCAGCACAGCTTTCAGATAAGCCTCTGTCATTACTCTGCCTGACTAATGAGTTCAAAAGAGAGAAGCACCACTCAATTAGAAGAGGAGGGGGAAAAACAATGTTTCTCATTTAAATTTTATGGATAATTATGTTCTGAGATGGATTAAGAATTTCTAGACTGTGTAAAATATAGGAAATACATATAGAGTGATTTTACAATTTTATGTTCTCAATAGATTTCATGAAATATCATATCATATTATGTGCTTGAAATCTAAAAGTAATTATTTCTGAAGTGAATTTTTTCATTGAAGTGCTTTTAAAAATTATCTAAGTGAGCTTAAGAAAGTAATACCCTATAACCCAAGCTGAATAGTTAAAGGATGATACATACAATACTTATAAGAATATTTTATAATTCAAATTACATAATTTAAACTCTAAAATTATCTATTTCTTGTCTATGAAACACATATTATTAAAAAAGCTTATAAATACAGCTTTCGATGATTCCATTATCTGCCATTGGCAAGCCCTTAGCTATAATGACATATTCACTCGTCTTTTATAGACACGTGATGAGCACAGACCCCAGTCTGATCAGTCAGTGAACTAAATATAAAAGGAATGCTTTATAAAGTGCCATTTAGATTCCGGTGTAATAGAGATGTAATGCATATGTCAAGTTATTGAGTTGTCAACTTAAATAGAAGCCAGTATGTCATCCAGTAATTATTGCTATTTAGGCCTAAGGCATTAGTGCTAATATTAGCATGTGAGTGTTAAGTATGCAGAGTACAAAAGGGAAAAGAAGATATTATATGAAATAAACCCTAAAGAACTCATTATGCTTCTAAGTCCACAATCTATCTCTTAGATATGTGCTGACATTTTAAAATCAGGGAAATTTTAAAAGCATATACAATCTCCTTGGTAAAGACAGGAGTGGGGAGAGCACCCAGGTTAGAGTATATAGTTTTTTAGCTTAGGAAACAAATTGTGATTTATTATTATTTGGGGAATAGAATCTCATATTTAACCAGTTTTCAAAACTTGACTTGTATAGATATCTCCTTGAAACTTAAATTTCTACATCAGTTTCATGTTTATATATATTTAGTAAACTTACATCCCATTTACTTTCTTTACATTGAGGTAATAATTATGTATGTCAAAAATTTCCTATGGAACTGAGAAATAAGAGTTTTTGAGACCCCCCCCCCACCTGCACAGTGTGGGGACAGATCCATAAATGTATTAGTAAACTATACTATACACTCCGAGGAGCGCTGTTGGTTCAGAACTTAAAGCTCATGGCTGCCAACCAAAAGGTTAATGGTTCAACCCCACCAACTGCAAGCCAGAATTGTACAATCCAGTTTGTACAGAATCTACTGTCTTCAAAATCCTTTTGGGAAGTTCTGCTCTGTCCTCTCAGGTCAAATGAGTTGAAACTAACTCAATGGAAGTAGATTTGATTTGATATTGTTTACATGATGCACAAATGAAACACTTGTCTGCTAACCAAAAAGTTAGCAGTTTGAAGCCACCCAGGAGTTGCATGTGAGAAAGGTCATTTTGTGCCTGTCGATGCCATTGGCTAGAAAATCTACGGGACATTTCTACTCTGTCATTGAGGCATGATGAGTCAAAATCAACTTGACAGAAGATAACAATAACAACATAGTATAGATAATGTAATATCTACATATATATACAACCCTAAGAAATCTTAAAAGCAGGATATGTAATTAAAAATCACAGTTCATTTTTAAGGCTCTTCTTTCAAAGAGATGAATTAAAACCTGCTGTTTGTATGTGTATCATACATATGAGCAGTCAAGAGCAAAAAAAGCAGACACTCTGGCATTTCTTTCTGGCCCACTCCTGAGGAACGTTAAGTAATAAAAGGATCCATGTGAAGATTGAGATAAAATCTAGCAGGACCAACACTGTCTTTTCTAATTCGCTATGCAGACAACAGAGTCAGCAAAAGGGATTGGACTGTTTCCAAATCCTCTTAAAAGTGCATACGCTCCAAAGCAGAAGGCTTTTTTATGTGAACAGACACCCCACACGCCACCACCACCCTCCTGAGTTGAATTTTATGCCAATGGGATGAAAATCACACAATACAGAACCAGGATCCTTCAAAGGAAGGGTTCTATGTCCAGTTGTTCTTGCCCCAATGTACATTCTGAAAAATAGGATGTTCATGCTTTAGATGTTGTACAAAAAAAAATACTCTAAACAAATAAGCAGCTCCTATCTTACAAACCTATTTGACTCTTAAACCTCTCTCTAAGTTACATTTGTATGTCCCTCCAAGGGTCAGGATATATTTCTTATATAACAAGAGCTAATCAAATATGTGCCTTAGTACCTAGGGTGCCTTTCTGTGAATAAAACACTTCAAAGAAACATTTCTGGAGACACTAAAATATATTTAATAGAATGATAAAAATATTTTGATGCTATATGATCACACGTAGCACCTATTTATTATTAGGTGCCATTGTATGTACTTTACTTTTTTAATAAGCAAGTGTTCAGGCAACACCCAACCACAAAACCATCCAGGATCCCAAGCACTATGGAGCCTATGGTATCATTGTGGGTCTGCAGGACTGTTGGCAGAGCACTCAAAACAGTACAGTATGTTCGTTTCCAGTGGTGAAGCCAGCACCTCCTAAATTTACAAGTGTCAGTTTTACCAACACAATTATGAAGTACGCAGAGACCCTTCATGAGGTCCAAGGTAATAGAGTTGCTTCTCAAAGCTGGGGACTAGGCCTTTTATGACCAAGGTGCAGAAGAACGGGGCTTCCCAGGGCCAGGGGGATGAGATCTGTACTCACATAGACTAGGAGAACAAAGTTGCCCATAGCCAAAGAGAAGAGTTGATTTTTCAGTGAACTTGAAAGACAGAGCTGGAATCCATAGAGCAGACCCAACACAAAGGTCTGGAGGAAGGGCCGTTGCCTAGAGGACCTCAAGGAATGGCATGATTTTCATATGTTGAGGGATATAATTGTTCATCTAGCTAGGATTTAATTAGTTCTTGTCATCCCTCTCCACCTGCTTCCAGTTTCTCCCATTTATAATGCAAACATCAACCTTTTGTCCACTCCAACATTATACTTTGGAAGCAGATATTTTGTGTTCTAGATTCCACAGATTGACAGATAAGGGATAATTTGGTTTCAGGAGGAAATGTTCACAGTTTCAGCACACTTGACTTAGGTGATTCAAAAAATGATGTTCATGTCTTGGAGTGAATTAAAGACTTCTAACATGATGTGAGAAGGCGGATGTGTTCTGTATGTGGTAAAGAATGTAATGTAAATTGAATTGTGTCTCCCCCAAATATGTGCTTTAAATATTAGCTTTTCTACCTAGATTCATATATAGTTGTAGCCTTGTTTATAAGTGAACTGTCTTTATTATACTCCTGAGACAGTTTATATTCATTAGTGTGTCATGAATAAATGTCTCCTGCCGTGTTAAAAGCTAAGTCAAATGCATTGCCTTCAAGTTCATTTCAACTCCTTGTAATCCTGCCATACAGAGAAGAACTGCTCCTTTGGGTTTCAGAGGCTGTAAATATTTGTGGGAGGAGTTGTGGTGTCACACTTCTGACCATAGTTGTCAGGCTAACTTGCAACAGCTGATATCCTATGGGTACATAAATACCCATATGAGGTATAAGAGAGAATAAAAAAGTGAGTCAGAAACAAATAAAGGAAGACAGATGCCAAGGCAGATGAAGATTGCCAGCAAATCATAAAAGAAGCTGAAGGGAAATTACCTCCCCCCACAAGCAATAAAGAAGGAAAACGATGCACCTACAGGGGTGTTAAACTGGCAGCCCGCAGGCCGTCAGGTTGATGGTTGCTAGCCCTGCCGAAGATTAGGGAAGGTTGCACCACTGACTCAGCGCTGACACATTGGATTCAAGGGAAGTTTCTTAGGGATTATAGCCTGCTTCCAAGATAAGTGGACACTGTGGAAAAGTTTGAGCATGCCTGGATACTGCATCTGGCTCATCAGACTGCTGCAGTCTGCCATGGTTCCTGGCATTGCTGGGGATTTCCAGCAGCTGCTCTCTGATCTGCTGTCCTTGGAGTCATTCAGCTCTGACTCTGCTGACTTTTGATGGATTTCTCTCAGTGTTGGGTCCTTCAGCGTAGGGAATGTGGAAGTTACATAATCTGGTGTCAAACTAAGGATTAAGAGTGGAGGGGTGGACTCTAGTCTGTCGATCCCAGGAAAGCCAACGAGGCATCTGTGGGTGTGGCCTTCTGAGAGTTCTGGAAACTCCTGTATTTTCCTCCTTGGAGGTAGAAAACTCGCTTCTCTCATGGCTCACTCCCTTTGGAATGCTCTACTCACATGACACAAGGAACTACGCTAGTGGCCTTAGCTGGAGAAGCCACACGGAGACACTGGCCTGTGCTGAGATGCTTACACCGCCACTGGATCCAAAGACTTTCTACTAACTGGCCTGTGGTCATCCTGCATTTGGCATCATTGTATGTGTTCTGTGAGTCTGAAGAGGGGACTTTTTGGATCAGTATTGATATATGGGCTAATATTGAATTTATGGGCATGTACTGGACTTCGTTAGAATACTTTCTTAATGTACATTTACTCTTCATATAAAACTTTCTCTTATGCACATATGAGTTTCTATGGATTTGTTTTTCTCATCTACCAGGACAAGCACAGGAAACTACAAGAACCAAGAGGAGCCTCCCGTGTAACATCTGACACCAGTTATGGAACCTGCCTGGACTAGAACTTCTCTGCTTCTACAACCATGTGAGCAATTTTCTTATTATATATTTTTTCTGTGTGCATATATTAGCTTCACTAATTTTTCCTTTCTAAAGAAGGCAGTCTAAGACAACTTATTATATGTGTTTATTTTTAATACATCATATCATAGTGGAAGTGAAGTGATAACTCATTGTGTTCTTGATTTAAATTAACCTAACTAATGATGCTGTGCATCTTTTCATGAGCTTTTGGCCATTTCATATGCAGGATATTTAAAGACTAGTCACAGATGAGAACAACAAACACACAAACAAACCAAACCAAAAGTGGTCTGGGGATTTGAATAGATGTTCAACCAAAGAAGAATCACAAATGATCTGCACTTGCTTCACATTTTATACTTAAGTAATTTAAAGTCATAGGATTTTGAAAAATATTAGAGAGTGGTAAATTACTTGTTATCACTCTAATAGCTATAGTCTTTATAATCTCCACCAACTGTGAAATTGTGAAGGATCTGTGGACCGTCAAGGGCAATAAACAATTTGCTATTAATGTAAATAAAATATATGACATATTTACAAGAATGGACCATATCAATGAATCTTATGGAACTACAAGAAATGGCTAGTTTTACCATGCTACTGGGTTTGCAGTGAGTCATCTCAGAGGGTCATAGCATGGTTGAGTTAGAGGAACCATGAATGGAATGCAAGATTGAACCAAAGGACCCCAGACTCAATTAATTCACTTCAGGAGGCAGAAAGTGGTGACACTAGGCTAACAGACCATGAGACGGAGACATTGAGAGATGGAAGAGTCTTGTGTCACTTGCCTGAGCAAGAGAAAGCCCCACTGGTTGGGGAATCAGAGCAGAACAAGAGAAAGACCTGACTGTGTACATGACAGAGAAGGCTCCAGATCAAAGAACTGTGTGCACCACACCCCTGATCACCAGTCCCAAGTTGTATGCAGTTATTCCCCTAATGGACACCGTAATTATGAGTATGGTGTGTAAGTTCTGTGTGGCCTTTGAAACACATCATGGAACCTCACAGGGAAGTACAGCATTCCAGGGGAGGGTCACTTGGTGTCAGAAATTAAACAAAAGCCTGGAGAGTGTGGGCAAGTCTGGTTTTGTCTTCATAAAAATCAGCTTCAGATTGATGCTGATTTTGATTCTTCTTTGACATTTTGAAAAATGTAGAATGGTCAAGCAACACCCACGTGCCATTTTCACATGTGTTTAATAGTGAGATTAGTCTGTAATTTCCTTATTATATAGTGTGTGGTTCTGAAAAAAATAGCTAATACAAAACAAAACAAGGATCCTTTTATCTGTTTCTCAGACTCAGAAAAGTTTAAACAGCAAGGTGTTATTTTTTTAAAAGTGATAGTACATTTAGTTCTACACCAATCTCTTCTTTGGTAACTGATACATTGAAACTATTACTTTTGGCATCATTGTTTAGTTTTGATAATGTCTACCACTCTAAAAATTCATATTTTCCCCTGATTTTTAATATGGTGCCATAGTTACATATAAAGTAGAATGTTAGGTTTTTGCATTCCTTCTCTGTATTTACATATCTTTAATTTTGTATGTACTTCTTTACTTTTGACTTATCAACAGTTCTGGAGTCTTATATCTCTCTTTTTTACTTGTTTTAAAGAATATTTTTTCTTACTATTATAATCCTATAGCTGTAGGATCTATCATTTCTAATAGGCTTCTTTAGTTTTTAATAAATAACATTTACACTATTAAAATATTCTAGATGCAAGATATATATCTTCTTTTTTAGGAATATATTCAATATATTCCTAATGGTAATATTGAATACTTAAAGATCTTTGTTTACTGTTTCAGATATTTCAAACCATTTTTATATAATTTATTGAGACAAAAATGTTTATTTTAACTCCCTGTATGACATTGCATAATAACAAAAATGTCAAACAAGGGTACACCTTTACACACCAATAATTTTTCAAAAGCAATAGTCATCACTGTGACACACCAGTAGCTTTTTTCTTGAAGTGCTGCCGGCAAATTTGTGCTCAAATATTGTTTTATCTTGATTGACTTATTTGTCAGGGATGAGTTCAAATGTTAGGCCAAAGGTTAACCTACTGAGCCCCTTTATTTAAAAATATAAAGTTACATCCTGTGACCTGCACTTGGCATCTGGTCTAACAAGAATGTGTGAAAGATGTCAGCAGTTAAAGAAAGAAGACATCTTAGAAAAGGGTCAACTATAAAAATCATTTAAAATTCATTATAATCGTAGTACCATGAACTAATTTAATTTTCTCATCACTATTCCAACGAAACAACACTGGCTCCTTCCTTCTCCTCACACCCTCTATGCAAGCAAAGGCAAGTCAGAAAGCACAGCAGCTAGCATTCCACCGAATAGCATGCAGCGACTTATTCCAAACAAAATGAATTGAACTCTTATCTCGAGAGTTAGTAGACTGGTACAGATGATTTCTCTGAGCAATATACTTGTCAGTTTCATTATAATGCCCTGAAAAGTGTCTAATCAGAGCAATTCTTCTGGAGGGGTTCTTCGGAGCCAGTTAAATTCCAGGTGCAGTGGTCAGCTCACAAGAGTCTGTGCCATCTATTTGGGGGATTCTCTCCGGCAGCGGTTCTCTTCCTTCCTAATGCTACAACCCTTTCATACTGTTCCTTGTGTTGCGGTGACCCCAACCCTAAAATTATTTTCATTACTACTTCATCACTGTAATTTTACTACTGTTGTGAATTGGATGATCTCCGCTTGACTCCCCAGGAGGTCGTGACGCACGGGTTGAGAACCGCAGTTCTAGCGTAGAGTTGATAGGTTTCTGAAGGGCACTGGATATTCACAGAGGCAGCTGATGAAGAAGTTTTAAAAAGGTAGAAATTGTTTTTGTGAGACTAAGGTAAGCACAATTGTGCCTCAAATTATCCCCTACCTACTCCTTTGAAGGTAGTGAGGGCTGCCCTGTGGGTTCTGCACTAGGAAATATCATTTTGTCTTCCCTATAGTCCAGTTCTTGCCACTTCAAAACTAAATTTGTAACCAAACTGAAAAGAAACACAATGGGAGCCCCTCAAGAATGCCAGTGAAAAGGGTCTCCACTTTCTCCACCACTTCATCGACAGCTGCCATGGACTCCTTTTTGGTCATATTTCTTCAAGTTTATGTGTAAAGTTATTTCATCGTAGTTTTGATTTTCATTCTATTCTTGATAAGGAGCCCTGGGAGAATAGTGGTCATGCATTGGGCTGTTAATCACAATCTTAGCAGCAAGAAACCAGCAGCCTCTCCGTGTGATAAAGACAGGGTTTTCTATTGCCATAAAGAGTTCTTAGACGTTCATGGGGCAGGTCTATGCTCTCCTGTGGAATTGCTGTCAGTTGAAATCTACCTGATGGCAATGAGTTTGAGTTGAATGTCTGATGATATTTTTCATGGGTTTATTTACCATTCCTATGTCCTCTTTCTAAAGATTGTATTGGGCTTTACTGGAAAGTCTGTGTAGCAAATTGTGTTTCTGTTTAACAATTTCAGTACAAATTGCTCTTTATATAGGTTAGAAAATGAGAGATTGCAGTTTTTCTAATGTGCCAGCATTCTTATTATATCTCATCTGTTTGCTCAGAGTCCATGGATCCAGCTTACTTGACAATCATTGCTTTCTCTCCCTTGCTTTTGAGCAAATGCTTACCATGTGGCCTCACATAGTTAATAACTTAAGATGGTTCATTAAAAACTGATAATATTGTTTGTTTTATAAGTCAGTCTATAATGCACCTGAAAAAATATCTCTGAAAATGGTTGCGTTCCAAATCAGAGACTATCTTATAGTGTTATCCTAGAGTCTTGCTAGTCTGTGGGTCCAGTCAGTCTGTCGGTTTGCTTTTTAGAAATTGAATTCTGCTCTCAGCTTTTCACTCATTCTATCCGTAACTTCTATTGGACCTCGGGAGAATGGTCCATGGTGGTAACTTGGAAGCATGTAGTCTCTGGTCTCAGGTAAGAAGAGGCTGTGGTACCTATGAACTATTAGTCTTAGGGACTGTGTTGCTCTTTGACACATGGGTTACCTTATTTCTAATTTGCTGTAAATGAGTAGAGACTACTAGTTGTATCATAGAGAGATGCTTATAAGATTTTTATACCTCAAACACTATTCTCCAAGTTAGGATGTAGAACATTATCTCTATGCATGTGTTAGGCCAACTGACATTATTGTCCCACAACTGTGGTCCTAAATCCTAACCTGGTAAATTAATTCTGTAAGACAGTGGTTCTCAAACTTCCCAATGCCGTGACCCTTTAATACAACCCCTCATGTTGTGGTGACCATCCAACCATAAAATTATTTTTGTTGCAACTTCATCACTGTATTTTTGTTATGAATCATGTGATCCCTATAAAAAGTCATTTGACCCCCAAAGTGGTTGTGAACCACAGGTTCAGAACCACTGCTTTAAGATATTTCATTATATCTAGAACATGTCCGTATAATTGTATCACATGTATATATATGCCTTTAGATCAACAAATATATGTACTCTCATATATCTTCCAATAACATATATGTACAAATATGTATGTAACTATACTCAAATTTTTTGGTTGATATTGTTTTCAAAGCTACTGACTATACAGAACAGTTATAATGCCCTCCAGGTCTATTAGTGAAATATATACACACACACACACACATATATATATATATATATATATATATATATATCAAACATCCTTTATAGTTATGTACAGTTATATTAGATGGATGTACAATACATGGCTTGTCAATTGTTCTGTTTGCATTGTTGCAAAATCGTATGAGAGTAGATGACATCATTTACCCAAATACTTCCTTACTTTTGAGTGCATTCATTTGTCTTTCCAAACTGCAGCTTTTACTCATATTGAATATAGCCTTTCTCATCATCAAAAATAACTAATATCTACTGCCTAAAATTGATTCCTAAACCAATTGCTTGCTTTTAATAACATTGAAACCACGTAGAATTTCTCTTTTTGTAATTGATTTATTTCTAGGAATTCTAGCTGATTCACAGCTGTTTCATCATAGCCCCTTATAACAAGCAGTATGAGGGTTACATAGCAACCAAATTTCCTATGTATTTGATTGTGATGCCCACTGGAAACCCGAACACATTGAGTCCAATTCAGCCCACAATATACCATGCTTTTTAGAAATCTTTCTATTGATCAGTATTAGGTTCTTTCCATCTGTTTGCTATTGTGAATAATACAGTAGTGAAAATAGGTGTGTACATGTCTACAATGACACTGCTCTTGTACCTTTTGAATACATGGCTAGAATAATAACTCATATAAGTTTCTTCTATTTCTAGTTTTTGAGTACAGGTCAAAACAGGCAAGTTTCCCTGGTGATGATGCAATTTTACAATCCCAGCAACAGTATTAAAGTTCCATTTTTTTTCTTACAACCATGCCAACATGTTTTCTTAAATCAGTACCATCTTTTCAGGAATGATGTATCATTCCTTTATAGTTTGATATTTTAGATCCCTTTATGTGTATGCAAACACTGGACAATGCATAAAGACAGTAAATAAGAATTGATATATTTGAATTATAGCATCAGAGAAAACCATTGACTACATTAAACTGAAATAAACTGCTTTTGAGATCTCCCGCAGGACAGGAAGATCTGCCTGTGTGGGTTTCCTAGGCTGTGACTCTTGCTGTGAGTAACAAGTCTTTACTCTCTCCTCTCTCCCCAGACCCACTGGTGGTTTCAAAACCTCTGACCTTGCCAGTAACAGTCTAGCATGTAACCACATGGCCACCATGGATAAATCATTAACTGTATGTTAAGAAATGTCCACATATTAGCTCTCTCACATGAGAAAGATGCTTTCTAGTACCACAAAATGTTAGTTATGTTTTTGTATTTTTTAGTATATAAAACCCAGAATTGATGAAGCTATAGGGACAGCATATAGATTAAGGGAGGTGGGGTACAAAAGGGGGGTGGGCAAAAGGGAGATGATGTCAAAGAGTCCAGGAAGTATTAGAGTGTTTTGAAACTGATTGTGGTAACAATTGTACAATACTGCTTGATATGATTGACATATAGAATGATATGCTATACGCATTAAGTTTCTTTCAAAAAAAATCAGTCACAGAAGCCATTGTATTATATCCTGTAGGGTTACTATGAATCACAGATTCACTGGTAAGAGAGTTTTGTTGTTGTTGTTGTTGTTGTTGTTGATGTTATTTTGGAGGGGGGAAGGGATAGCCCTCCACAGATTTTCCATCCTAGCCAATCCCATTATCTGAGAAATGAAACTTTGTGTTTTTCTCTGTTTCAAAGACAGAAAAAATATAACATTAATCTGGATGGTCAATTCTACTATAATATATGTGGTACTTACCCAATTTCATGACAACTTGAGTGAAGAAGTGGAATTTAACCTGTCAATCAGGTCACATCTGATGATGCTCTCCTGTGGCCTTGATCTTATCAGGAGGATTCTGGCAACTTCATCTCTTCCTCCCTGGGGTGGTTTTCTCATTTCAAAAATGGTGGTACATCAAGTGATGACAAACTTCATTCTAGACATCCATCAACTTCCTGAATGGAAGAAAATGTTAACAAAATTCAAGCACTTGGCTGGAAGACCAACTACAGACCAATAAAGAAATGGGGAAGTTATCTGGACTATCTTGGAGCTCAGTTCAGCAAATGTTAGGAGAAGATTTGAGAAAGAGAAGGGTTGCTGAGTTATTTGTGCCTTAGGTTCTGACTGACCTGGAAACAGAGCCTCACGTGGGAAAACACACCATGCTTTAAAAGAACAGATTGTAAGCGACACAGACTTTTTTCCAAGGCCATTACTGGTGATGAGACATGATGCTTTTCTTAGGATCTAAAAAGCAAACATCAAAAAAAGGTGGTGGAAGATGCCATTGTAACCTTGTCCAAAAAAAAGCCTCTCAAGTGAAATCAATGATCAAGAACATGCTTTTTTTATATGGGATGGTACATAGTGCACCTGGAGTTGCTTCCACTAAATCAGACAGTGGACCAAATATCCACTTTAGAGGTCCTGAAAAGATCACATAATGGTGTGAGACAAAAAAAGACCTGATTTATGGCAGACAGGGGACTGGTTTTGCCACCACGACAATGCACCTGCTCATGCAGCCATGCTAGTGTGCTAGTTTGGGACAAAAAAAAAAGCCAGCATGCCTCTCTTGCCCCACTTAACTAGCTCACCTGACTTCACTATGTGTGACTTCTTTTGGTTTCCATGAATGAAGAGGGGCACGAAAGGACAGCAATTTGGTGCTCTAGAAGAGAAGAAGAACAAAATGATGGAGATGCTGTCAGCCATCCAAACAGATGTTTGAAAATGTTTCCAAGAATTTAATCACAGATTTGACAAATGTATTAAGTGCAATGGAGAGTATATTGAAAGTAAATTGGTTGTTTTGTAAAATAAATTTAAATATATAGCATTTGGCCTATTTTTTGTCATATGTTGTTTTTTCCTGAACATATTATAAAAATATAAAGAAGGAACCTTTTTATAATTATATAATATAGTATAGTGACATTTTGGGTTGAATGAATAATTCATAAACTTATGTATTTATAGGAAGAATGCTTGTATAATTTTCTGCTTTACTTTTTATCCTGTGTTCTATAAAGCACATGAATAATTCCCAAACATTTTGTCTTAAAAGTGACATTTTAACTATAGCATTAAAAATAAAAATAAAATTTCCTTATAAAGGTCCAATGATGAAAAATGTCCTTATTCTTACAGATATGACTACATTTATACAAAATGAGATTTAACAATATTTCCTTAAATTTTCTTTATTTTGGAAAGGTAAAAATAGAATAAAGTTAGTGGTTACTTGTAAATCCTAGTTTTTAACTTGGAAATGGCAGTGAGTAGGTATTAGATAGTAATGGAATGTGCTGTGTTTGGCAGATGGCAAGAATCGAATAATTACAGTTTGACTTGAGTGTGCAAGCAAAATCTATATGAACTCTAATATACAATCCTAAAATAAAGACATTTGTAGTATTTATTATTTTTCATGAAAAAAATAAGGACAGGTGTCATTGGCAATTTTAAACAACATTCATGCCTGTAAATTGAATTCTAATCACAGTTCACAAATGACAAAGGCAGTCATTACCTATAGTTTTCATTTCCTGAGTCTGCACCTTCTGGGGACAGGAGGGGACTCAAAGAAGTTGACACCTTCAGATGTTGTCTTGATTAGTGTTGGCATGTTCCATTGGCGGTAGACAGCCGCTAATGAAATTAATATAAACATGAAACAGAGGATCAAAAAGGAGGGGGCGATATTGAGGCAAAAATAGCACAAGCAATGATGTCTTATTTATAAGATTGTAATCACAATTGCAGACCCATTTGTGGTTTTGCTCTTTAGTTTCTAAGTGTAATTGTGCAAGTACAAAGATTACAAAAGCTGCATGAATTCAATGGAAAATATTCCGCAAAGGCCAGCCCACCCAAAAGTCTTCCTATTTAGTCATCTTCAATATGTCATGCACTGCTCTTAGTCCTCGAGCTCCTATAATAGTCATATTTTTAAAGGCATATTTTAATTAAAGAAAAATGTGGTTTATGGAGAAGATACATGGAGTCTTTGCCCTTTTCCCTTGTAATTCTCTTATTTCCTATAAAGCACATTATCATTACATGGTCTGACTTATTGGTGGAGAAATAGCTCAGTTATACTTCCAATTGTGGCACAAAAATTAAAACAAAATAGAGAAAGTACTTTTATAATACAGGTGGCTGTTAATAAGTAATAGCAAGGGCATTTATATCAGACTGTCATTTGAAAAGCGTGTTTCTCATCTCATCTCGCCAAGACCCAGAGGGGCAAGTCGAAACATCCCGAGACAAGTGTAAGACAGGGTCATCAGGCTGGGAGGACATGGAAGGCTTGGGATTTCAGAAGGCAGTTCTGAAACAGCTGCGGGTGGACATATGAATCGACAGGGATTATATGAAGACAGTGATCTGAGAAGCATTGCTCTATCTAAAGTTAAGAAATTCAGACTTAGGCAAAGCATCAAGTATTGGACTGTAGAGGAGTAGGGCAGGAAATGGGCGATAGGGAGTTTCAGATTGCCTGTATTCAGTTCTTGCTACCTAGGGAGCCCCAAAACAAAGAATTTAGGTTGTGTGGCTTATGGAGTTAGAGCAATGTCCCACTGTTCCACACTTATTCGAAAGCAAAATCACTGCAATGATTCCATTCTGATTCTTGGAGCCCTGATTGGACAGGGCAGATGGCTCCATGGCTTTCAGAGGCTGCAATTCTTTCTGGAAATAGGCAGTTCCGTCTTTCTCTGGCAGAGCAGCTCAAGGGTTCAAACTGCTGACCTTGTGGTTAGCAGCCCAGTGTGCAATCCACTACACCACAGTTGTTTGTCGGGAATGAATTTATGTGAAAAAGCATAAGAAACCCCACTTCATTATGCAGCCATTCAGCCTCTGCTCCATTCCCAGTCCACAAATCATTATTGACAATCTGTTTGACTGCCTTGTCGGAAGAAACTGGGAAGAATGACAGAAAGAGCCATTTGAAAAGAGCTAGAATATCTGTATGCATTACTTTATGACACAAAGAATATAAAAAATCCTCCTGACTGGACCAATAAGGACAAATATGAGAATGTGAGAGCAGAAAAAAATGTTGCTAAAGAGTTCTTTTTAGTTGAGTCTGCAGTCAACACCCAGTTAGGAAATCAAGAAATAGAAATCAAGTGTAGTCGAGAAAGCACATGGCAGATAGCTTTGGGAAAACCTGCTGCAAAGACTTCAAAAAGCAAAGATCTCAGTGATTCAACCCTGGCATTTTCACTCCCTTCATATGTGTGTGAAAGCTGGTCTCACCTCATAAGCATGAGAAAGCTGGCCAGTAAATAAGGAACACTGAAAAAGACAAACACATCTGCATTATGGCTTGAAGAATGTTGGCTGTAGCATGACGGGCTAGAAGAACGAGCAAGTTTGCCATGGGGAAAGTGCCACTAAAATGTCTCTTTTTTTTGGTGGGGGGGCATCACTGGTCTCTGGTCGTGGGAGTAGGAGGTCCAGCCCCACTGCTGGAATTGAACCTCTATCCCAGTGGGCTGCAGTCCCACGCACAACCACTACGCCACTGGGGCTCAGCCCTAAAATGCCTCTTAAAACAAGGGTAGGGCACAGTATCCGAAGGGACCAACCCCTGGACAAAGGACATCATTGTCAAACAAAGAGGAAGATGGGGGAAGACAGTCAAAAGGATGGGTTTGTAATAATACCTGCTCTAATAAGCTGGTGCTAGTCTGAGCACTGCTTTGTTCTGTTGTGTGTAAGGTAGCTGTGATTCTGCGATGACTTGAGGGTGCCTAGCAACAAGAACAGAATCACTTCTGAAAGCCAACCTTTTATAACTCAAGGAATTGGAAGCAGGCAGAAAACAAACAAACAAAAAATGTTTACTGTAGATAAAAAGTTGACTTTGGGTTATTCATAGATAGACGCTTGTGCAAGTGAGCACAGGGTAGGCTGCTTTATTCACAGAAAGCAAGGGCAATGGGGTCACACATGGCTGTACTTCTCTATGTGACTCTTCAGATAGAACCACCAATGAGATCTTGCTTCTTGTGTATTTGTCTAACCTGAGTATTCCTGCCCTGTTTCCTTGTAAAGAATAGACATGATACTCAGCATATTCAAACAGAAGGCTTAGGGGATGCTGTGGTCTGGAGAGGTAAGACTACACTGCAATTATTCTTGTTGCTCTTGTTGATATATTTGCATTTCTGCAATTAGTCAACAACTTTGCATCTAATTCTTGCAACTATTCTGTGAAGTGGGCACTGAAATCATCTTTAGCCTCAGAAACATTAAACGATTTCTGCTAGCCCATATAGTTAATAAATAATGAAACTGAAGTTTAACCTTAGGCAGACTTGCACAAGAATTAATGTTCTTAAGCACCAAACTATAGTTCATTTTTAATATAATTTGCAATGTATTTAACATAAGGATATTTTGTACTTTTTAAATGAGTCATACAAAATTTTAACAAAATTTATTCATGCGCTATTCAATTAAAAATATGACTTAACTTATTTTTTCTCATTGAACTTCAGAACCATGACTGTAAGGTATTTCATAGTACTTTTTCTTAACGTGAAGTTTTCTCAAAGACCCAAAAAGAATTATTTGAAAGCGACCACATTCTCCACTTTAATAAGCTTTATATAATGTGCTAAGCAGTTGATGCATATTGGAAGGGGTTTCAAATATTCATTGAATCATGAAATTAAAAGATAATGGAATGTTTCACAAATGTTTTGAAGCTGCATTTTATTATATAGTTGTGTGATGTGTGTGTATATATATGTATATGTATATATATATATATATATATAAATCTGTAAGAACACTTGTGCATAGTAGGTTATGGGTGGCACTGTTAATCCAAAGGGCAGTGGTTTAAAACAACCAGGCTCTCTGTGGGACAGCGATTAGTCTTCCTCCCCAGTAAATACTTATCATCTTGTAAAATCCATCAGGGCAGTTCTACTCTGTCCTAAAGGGCAGCTTTGAGTTGAAATCAATTTGATAGCAGTGAGTTTGTGAGGCAAACACACACACACAAAGTCTTCAAACTATTCACATTTAAATTAATATTCCATTTAATTTAAATGGAATTAAAAATAATGGAATTTTTTCATCATTATTTTACAGTTTTTTGTGTGTCTATATGTGTATCCAAACACCCACATGTATAGTTTTATAAAGGTGAGTCCATCAACTACTAACTAAAAGGTTGGTATCTAAAATGTAACTTATAACTCCCTGGGAGAAAGATTAGTGGTGCATTTCCACAAAGAAAATCTGTGTGTCAAATCTCCTATCACAAGAAGTCACTAAACATTGAGATAGATAAATTGATAACATCTAAAAGCAATCTATCCATCCATTTATCTATCATCTCTATCTCTATATGGCCATATCATCTATATCTCTATATATTAATATATAGCCCCAGTTATGTATGTTTTGGAACAACTTCATTAACTATAGGATCAATATAAATAATTGGTCACCATGATGAATTAGTTCTGGCTAGTGAAATATGAGTAAAAATGCATCAATTACAAATGAAGTTTTAAATGCCGCCATTGTTTTTTTCCACAGTTTTCTTTGCCATTCTTCCCTGAGGGACTACAGGATTGTCTTCAATAAGATTCAGACAATACATGGTAGAATGTGAGGAAAAAATAATAAGCATTTGGTTATTTTGATTTTGTTTTTTGAGTCTCTGAAATTTGAAGTTACCTGTCTTTATAAAACGTATCCCATACTGAGTGAGAAGATGCAGCTATTACAAATTGGAGTTACTTTTCAATTTTTTTTCAATGTTTGTAGCTTCCATATTTGCATACTTCAGAGACTACTTAGCTATTAACTATTTCAGAGGTCCTTACTGTGAAAGAACAAAAATTGTTTCCTATTATTTGCAATTATTTGCTACTGCTGTGTTTGGGGATGTCTTTCTAATTTTCTTATAGAAAATAATTTTCTATAGGTCAATTATTTTCTGTAAGAAAATAATTTTCTTATAGTCAATTTTAATAGAATTTAAATGTTGACTCCATTATTTAAAAATAGTTTAATTTATTTTTCTCTATGGCAGTAAACGGAACAGTGCAGCAATTGTGTTTCACAAGGTATCAATACTTTGCTGCATGAAAAAGGTTGAAAGAGCTAATCTGACTGAGTAAACAAATTCAAACATAGTTAAAACATGTAAACTCTGAACCTTGGATAATATAAGATGCATATTTCAGAAGGGTCAAATGGAATCAAACAGAAAACCCTCCCTTCCTCTTTACTTTAGCACTGAATGTACTTTCAAATATATTGGTAATAATAAATAAGTAAATATTAATAAACATTTCTCTGCAATTCTTTCCATAATACTCTACCAAATCCTCTCTTGTTGGAAGCAACATATCTTTGTTTGACTTCATTTTCTTCACACTCATGCACCGGGAACATTACCATAGCAACTGCACTTGTGTGGGCAGAATAAGTAAACTCTGATCTGTTAACTGAAAGCTGAGTGATTTGAACTCACCAACTTCTTGCTACCCTCCCCCCCCCCAAAAAAAATGAGGCAAGGTGCTTCAGTAAGGATTTGCAGTCTCAGTAACCCTTGGAAGAATTCTACTGTGTGTGATAGGATTTCCGTGAGTCTACATTGACTCAAGGACGGCTGTGGGAAGATATTCTTTTGTACTCTTAAAAGACCAAATGCTTTACTTTGCATATAGTAGGTCCTAGTAGGGATGATTGTCAATTTCACGCTTCAGCCACTCCCCCTGATTTGTCCATGTGCTGGTCTGGTTTATATTATGTAATGTAATGGAACAACTGTGATCAGCGATGATCAACCAATTCCTTGAGATGAAGTTTCTTGGGAGTGTATCCAAAATACCTTGGGAGGTAGCTCCAGAATTTAAATGGATATTTAGCACAGTTATTCTTTCTCTGCCCAGAGCTCATCACCTGATCTGTGGATTTTGGACTTGTCAGCCCTCACCATTGAGTTAACTATTTATAAAAAGTAAATACCTATCTGCCTGTATGAATTGGCTTCATATATGAACTTGAATATAAGCCGAGCCCAATATCAGCTGAAGCACTTAATTTTACCACAAAAACGGCATTAAAAATGTGCAGAAAAACTCGACTTATCCATGAGCAAATATGATATATAACTAAGACAAGAGGATTCTGTTGATCATTCTTAAGCATGATATTGATGAGGATAGTAGACGTTGTTCTAAATGCATGTGCAAGTTTCTTGAGTTAATGAAATAGAAGTTGCATGTTAGTCTGGAGAACAACCCCTTTCTGGTCTTTCTGTTGCCTGGAGAAGAGGTGTTTGTTTTAGGGGATCATTTGGAGTTGCTTGTTGACAGTCTTCTGTACATAGCACCCAGGTTTGCCAGAAAATCTACATCAACAGGCAGGAGCTAGGAGAACACAGGAGATTTCAATCATTGTTGGTATTAGGTTAGCGAGTCTGTCCTGACAGCATTCATTGGCATACACCTGACCTCAGTCTGACCCGATTTTGTGGCTCCCTCACAATCATTACTTTCTGTTAACCTGTAGCTGCAGCCACTGTGCCCATCTCAACTTCCCAAGCTTGAACTCAGTCCTTCCACAGGGACTGGTCCCTCCTGCTAACATTGAAAGTACTGAAACTATAGTGTTGCTATCCTTACTTCTAAGAAGCATTTTGGTTGTCCTTCTTACAACAAGATAATTTTGTTCACTCCTCGGAGAGTATGCCTTTAAATGTGATACGTCACTGTCAACTGAGTTGTTTGACCACAACGAATTATAAAGACCAGGCTGGCAACATAGGAAGCAGAGACATTATTTAACTATTATTGGATTTCATTAAATATAAAACTACTTTACATCTCACTATCATTTAAATAAAAGTGCTTGTTAAGATGGATGGCATTATAGAATTTAATAACTATATGATGTCAGGTTTAACTGACATTGTATTAGTTTTATGCTACATTGGAGCACATGGATTTTTACAATGGATAGTGTCTCATTTTTTTGTTAAAACGTGCTATCTTTAAAACTTTTAAAGGAGACATTGGTATTTTAGTACTGCTGGTAAATATGATATACATACTATTAAATCTGACAGTTATTAAATGCTTTTCTTGTTAGTTGGCAGCACGTGAGTTCTTTACATTTTTTCAATGTAATGAACAGCCCTAGAAAGCAATCATTTGTTGGTCAACTGAGAAGGTAAATTAGGAAAATAAAGTATTGACCAATTCTAATGAATCATGCCTAAAAATACAGTTCTAGATGTTTTAATTACATTTGATATTTGTTTAAATGTAAACAAATAATATGATTAAAGGTTGGATAAATTAAATAATGTGTTCTTACAGGTTGTCTTTTAAAATGAAGTAATGCTGATAAATTCACAACTGAACTGCACTCGCTACATAACTAGGAGAAGAACATGTGTTCCACCTTTTTTTGCTGTCTCCAAAACCTACACGAGCAGTTCTGCTCTGTCCAGGAGGCTTTCTAAGAATTAGACTTGACCCGATGGCAGTAAGGGCTCAGAGACTGAGAGACCAGGGAAGCGACAATACTCCTTGAGTTGGGGCTTTCTGCTCCTGCCAACAGTTACAGACTCAGAAACCCACAGGGGCAGTTCAACCCTGTCCTCGAGGGTGGTTATGAGCAGGCATCACCTCGAGGGCCAAGAATGAGGGAGAACTGTAACATGAAGTGCTCTCACAGGCTTAGCATTATAGGGCAGAGAACTGCCGCGTGCAGTTTCTAAGAGGGAATCTCCATAGAAGCAGACTGTCAGGTTTTTCTCTTGCATGGAGGCTAGTGGATTTGAACCACCAAACTTTAGATCAGCTGCTGAGCACTTAATCACTGCGACACCAGACATGACAAATTCCAAATAATAATGCCCTCTTGCTCATTTCCATGGTTGGATTGTGTTTTCCCCTCCTTTTTACTATTATTTAGTCATTTTAAAACAATTTTTTATGTTGCAACTATGAGTTTCTTTCAAAGTAAACATTTCTAATTTTCTGAATGAAGAGATTAAATTGGATGGAGTAGTAATAATATCACATTTTATATATTTCAAAAATTCTCTTTCTAAGTTCCAGCAGTGTAAACCTTATTAGCTACAGAAATTCTCCCAAATTTTCATTCTTGGCATAGGTAAGTAAAGAAAAACATTTCTTTTTTTGTTCATCAATGCTCAACTTTCTTCCTTATATCCTAAGTTACCACATATAATATAATTTATTTTTTCTTTCTGTAGTAATGCTTAAAATAATCCAAGCAGTGCCATATGTCTGCCAGCTTTCTGCATAAGGTAAGGAAGAATAACTTCGGGCCTCTTTGAAGAATATGTTATTTACATTCCTCCATTTATTTGTTTGCCTGAAACAAACATCAAAATGTCTAATAAAAATAGGTCCAACTAATTAAAATTATATAGGCAAAGAAGGAATGAATACTTTCAAATATCATGAGTCGACATGCAAATTAGTACCACAGTTATAGGATTCAGTTCTGAAGTACCTCATAAAATTAAATATAAAATTGCATGCAATCCAGCAATTCTAATTTTATGTATATATCCAAAGGAATCAAGCAGGGACTCAAGCAGATGTTTGAATACTAATATTCATTGCAACACTACTCAAAATAGCCAATAGGTGGAAACGGATCACTTTTCATCAAAGTGGATATGCAAAATGTATTTTATTGGGCCCATGGGGTATGTATGGTTCACCTCAAGGACCAACCGCTCTGGAAAGGATCACATTAGAAGGTCCCGAAAAGAGTGACAGAGACATTTGTACTAACACTCATACATGAAAAAGGAGCCCATCGTGGCTAATCAGCCACAAACTGGTGGAACCTCCAAGACGAAGGTGCTCCGTGATCCTCATGTCTAGAACCCAGCTCATGCCCATCTTAGAATAATCAACCGAAGGTTCTAGAAAAGGAAAACTTTGACTTGAGAAGAAGTCGACATCAGTGTACACTGTCAGAAAATAATAGCTTTATAAAAAATAAAAAAGAATAATCAACCACTTAAGATCAAAAGTTAGCTCTGCATTGACCTGCTCAGCCACCAGCAGCTCTGAGAAAGAAGGGAAGGCGTTCTACTCCTAAAGAATGACACCCGAGGAAGCCCCCTGGGGCAGGTCTACCCTCCCCTGTTGTTGTTGGGAGTCATCATGTCAGCTCCCACCCAGAGACGCCACACATGCACGGAGGAGCAGAACACTGCATGGTCCTGCACCATCCTCCCAGCACTTTCTTTGCCTGAGCCCACTGATGCTGCCATGGTGTACATCTATCTTGTGCAGGGCCTTTCTCTTTCTCTTTTCTTTGGCATTTCTCTTTTTCACCACCCGTCTTCCCTACCAAATATGATGTCCTTCTCCAGGGACTGTTCTTCCGGAATACACATCCAAATTATGTAAGACAAAATCTTACCATCTTTGCCTCCATGGAACATTTTGACCTTACTTCTTCCAATGCAGATCAGGTGGTCTTTTAGCAATCCATGGCACTGCCAGATTCCTCACTGGCACCACAATGCAAAGGCCCCACTCTTCTTCCATCTTCGTTAGTCAATGTGCAACATTCCCCAGCGAATGAGTCCATTTAAAATACCATGGCTGCGGTCAAGTGCACCTTAGTCTCAGTGTAGCATCCTTGTTTTTCAATACCCTAAAGAGATCTTGGGCAGCAGATTTGCCCAATGCAACTCATCTTTTGACCTCTTGACGGCTGTTTCCAGGATCAAATAAGACAACATCCTTAACAACATCAATCTTTTCTCCATTTATCAAGAGGTTACCTATTGATCTAACCCAGAGGGTTTTGGTCTTTCTTGCATTGAGTTCTAATCCATACAAAGTTTATAATCCTTGATCTTATCAGCAAGTACTTCGATTCCTCCTCACTTGCAGCAAGCATGATTGTGCGTTTTGACTCATACTTTGAGTGCAGTTTGAACTACCTCCCACACCCGTGGTTCTTGCCCATCTGCTGCCTCCTGAACTGGTGGACAGTCGTCTGGTTCTTTGGGGTACAGTGACTCTATTCTTTCCACCATCTAGCGATGCTTCCTGCATCATTCAACATTTTGCCTGTAGAATCTTTTAAAATTGCAATTCAAGGCTTGAATGTGTTCTTGAGTTCATTCCATTTCAAATATGCTGAGTGTGATCTTCCCTTTCGGGATTCTAATTCCAGGTTTTTGCACCTTCCATTGATGTATGTGACTTTGTCTTTTTGATCTGCCCTTTGGAACTGTTGACAAAGCTCCTTGACTTTATCCTTTCTTCCTTTTTCTTTAGCCACTCTGCAGGTAATAGGAGTTTCTGAGTCTCTTCTGATAGCCACTTTGAACTTTTCTTTATTTCCTGATCTTTTCAAAGAATTTTTTTTCTTTGTGAGTCGTGGTTGTGATGTTCTACCAGAGATCATCAGGTCTGTCATTTCTACTTATATGAAGTATTTGTGATAGTTAAATACATAGAGAAAGTTGATTACAGATTATTAGGGACTAGAGGCAAGGAATGGGAAATTATTATTTAATGGGTAGAAAATTTTTTTTGGATATGAAAAATATTTTAGAAATATCTACTTGTGAAGAAATTGCAAGATTTTGAATGCTATTAATACTGTATACATAACAAGAGCAAATATATTTACATATATTCAGTTATATGTATTATTATAATATTAGATTAGATTATAATACAATATAATCTATTAGATTGGATTAGAACTCAATGCAAAGAAGACCAAAACCCTCCAGACTAGACCAATAGGTAACATCATGATAAATGGAGAAAAGATTGATGTTGTCAAGCATTTTGTCTTACTTGGATCGATAATTGATCCTCAAAACAGCAGTTATACATGCTATAACAATATCATATATATCAGTTATTTTTAATTGTAGGAAAATACTTCTTATTTCTATATTGTACATTTTTCAGTCTTAAATAGACATTTTATTTTTAATAAAGTATAAATGAACAGTGATGACAACATATAGTCATATTTAATATATTTATGGACAAAAGTAAGTGAAATTATAAAATCAGATCTAAACTCAATTCACATTCTAAGAAAAAAGATGGTCAGCTTTAATATCATTAAAGCATATTTTTCCTCGTACTCAATTTGTTCTCAAAATGTATCATTAAATAGAGATTAATTCACTTTTCTTCTAATCGTCCATGTTTCAGATTGTTGCTTTACAGTGGCATTAACTCTCCTTATGAAACAAAGGCTGAGTATTCATCCTTTGAGCCCTAACCTAGAGACGATTACTTTAACAAACATTAGACCTCACACTTTTCATCATTGACACTTTGTTTTGCCTTCCTAACAAAACTGTAAATTTGTTGAAAGTGTTTCTGATGCCAGGCATAAAATAGTCACTCAAATGTTTATTGAACTGAATATAAGTGAGGTGAGTAGAATTGCAATTAGAACATTGAATGAGCTGCTTTGGTACAGAGCTCATGCTTTTGTTTATGGATGACAACTTTTGTTTCAGAAACCTGAGCAACATCCGGGTGGGTTAGTATGCTACACGTGGTTTGATTTCACTTCACATGTAATCTTTCATGTTGGGATAAACAAAAACGAGGGTACATTTTAAAATATCTCCTTTGGAGCAGGTTCTGACCCTCGGTACTTGCATATTAACATTGGAAATCATCAAGGATGGAGACCACATTTCAAGAATTGAAGTTTCATTATCAAAAAGATCTTTAAAGTGGGCATTGAATTTGTTAACAGCCACAGGTCTATGATCTAACTTCTGAACACTGTGTGGCATCATAGAAATGACTAATATCTATCAGTGAATTATATACCAATAAATATTGAGGGGAAAAAAAGAAATGTTAAATGTTCTCACCATGATGAGATGGGTGATTTGGAAGTTGTCATCTACATTTCCCCCCTCAAATTCTCAAGTAAGGTGAGGGAAATATGTTCTCTTTCCTTCTGAATGTTACAAAAAAGAATATTCCACTAAATTTAAGATGCTAACGTTTAGAATTACTGAGAACCTTTAAATGATCCCAAACAATAATTCATAGCAATACTATTAACAGTTATTTAGCTCACATTCAGCAATTAAAAATTTGACTCTTCATAAAGCTATTTCCAACATCCTCTGTAACTTTCCAATTTCTTGGTTGGTTACTGTGACTTGGGACTTGAGTAGGAAATGAAGATTAAACAGTCCTTGGATCATCCAGTATAAGATCAAATTTAGTGTTTAAAAATGTGTACGGTGTAAATGTTCATAAGACTTAGCTGTGTTGCAGCAGTGTTTAACTGCACTTTCTCTAATGATTAATTCGTCTCTCGGAAGGTTACTTAAAACCTAATTTACTTGTGTAATATAAAAATTACATGTGTTTGCATGCATGG